>CAUYON010100000.1:0-47382 GCA_963573935.1 Arctocebus calabarensis
ACACTCAAGATAGGTATAATAGTATTACTCATGCAAAAACTTAAATTTCACCTCAAAAAAATCACAAGACAAAAGAGAAAGCAATTTCACTGTTATAAAATAAGATATTTCATGAAAAGTATTAACTCTGCCCCCCCCCCCAAGCCCAACCTCCCAACAAACAAAAAACTATCTGGGAATACTGCTGTGCTAACATATTAACCACAGTATAATCATTCATAGGAAAACAGTAATTAAGCAATGAATTAAATGAAATAGCAAAGTTCAAACTACCATAAACTCATAGACTACAATGATTTTACAAAGGTGACATAGTGAGATTGTCTCAAAGAAAAAGAAAGATGGGTTGTAGCCTTCATCTTTCTTTTTTTTTTTTTTTTGAGACAATCTCACTATGTCACCCCCAGTAGAGTGCTGTGGCGTCCCAGCTCACAGCAATCTCAAACTCTTGGGCTTAAGCAATTCTCTTGCCTCAGCCTCCCAAGTAGCTGCGACTGCAGGCGCCCGCCACAATGCCCAGCTAAAAAGTGCTAACTCTTAATAGTGAGGAGTGGACCAGTTCTTCAGCCTTTGAGGGCCAAGGAATATCTACAAAGCCTCAATCCTTGATGGCACATATCTAGATGATCCCATTATGTGTTTCAGAGTTCCAGATTTTCCCCTAACGGGCCTTCCTTCACTTTAATCTAATAGACATACTTTGGTTGTACATTGAGTCATCCCTGGAGATTTCCAAGTGTAACTCAAGTTCTGCATTCGATCTTCATCTATGCCTGTAGGAGATAAAGCCCTCTTTATAAACTTTCACAAAAGTTCTCTGCCTCTCATACTTACACTTTAACTGTTGCTGACTACCCTCAGTTTCTCACCTCTTGGCAGAGCATCAATGCAATTTAGTCGGAACTAGAATAGCCCCATTCTCTTCGTATACAATGTTTTCCCTGTAGTCTTCAAATGTCGAATCAGCAATGGGGTTTCCTTCCACTGGGGTGTTTGCCCAGGTAACCACCAGTGAAATCTTTAGGTTTTGGATTGTCACAGTGTGCCAAATACTATCTGTGTCCCATATAACACTCAAGATGGGTTGTTCTTTGCCAGCTACATGCGAGTGCTCCAGTCTCAGAACCCCCTCTTACTGCATACATTCTTGTATTATTTATACTAGCAACTGTGTCAGTTCAAGCCTGTGACAAAATTTCAACCCGGCTATGGGGAACGCTGGTTCAAAGGTCATTTGTAGGAGGAATCCTGCATTTGGCAGATGTATCCATACTCTAGCATTCCTGCTATATTTAGTCCTGGGCTAGGAGTAGCCCAAGGACATTGTGACCTCACCCAAAGCACAGTTATGCTAAAATTTTTCATTTATCTGAAATTCAAATTTAACTGGAAATTCTATGTTTTATTTGCCAAATCTGGCAGGATTGGAGGTTGTATGTGGGCACAACAGCATGGTTACCTGCTTACTAAGGCTCATTTAGCTATTTCCTTTGCCTGCAAAAGAAACCAATAGTGAGCCCCCCAGTGTGTCACCATTATTGAAGGAAGCCATTAAGCTACTTATGGGCAAATTAACTACATTGAGTCTCTTTGAAATTGAATAGGGTGATGATTCATCTTAATCACATCAACATAAAGTTTGGATCTGGGTTTGCTTTTCCTTGTCTGGAGGTCTTCAGCCATCACCACTATTTAAGAGCACATTGTTTGATGCACTGAAATTGGATTTCATACAACATTGGGTTGGAACCAATGGTGTATTTTCCAGCCAAAAGAGTGTAACTTTGGGCACTTGACCTAGGATTCTATCACATACTGCACCACCTAGAAACTGCTGGCCACACAGAGTGATGAAATGGTGTGAAGATACAGTTGAAGTGACAGTTTTGAGAGGATAATCTGAGAGGACAGGGGGGCCAGCCACTTGGAGGCATTTTGTACCCTACATCACTGACCATATGGGGTAGAATATACAGGCTTGGGAACTACGGAGTAGAAGTAGAAGTTGTTCTTTCATCGATCCTGATGACTCGGGGGATTTGTGCTTCCCTTCTCATAATTCTGGGCCCTGTAGGTTTCAACTTCTTGGCTTCCAGACTGTA
Organism: Arctocebus calabarensis; assembly: GCA_963573935.1. Classification (NCBI taxonomy): domain Eukaryota; kingdom Metazoa; phylum Chordata; class Mammalia; order Primates; family Lorisidae; genus Arctocebus; species Arctocebus calabarensis. The sequence continues at coordinate 2,103 of CAUYON010100000.1, forward strand.
AGTGGCTTCACTAGTGGAAAGCAAGAGTCCCATCAAATTTTATCCAAGGCTGCTGGTTGGTCACATTTGCCACTAGCCAAAAGAAAACAAGTCACCATCCTGACAGGGTAATCCATCACAATCATCAGAAGGAGATTAAGCCAACACTATACAATTGGGGCAGGCAAGAGTAAGTTTGGAATCCAGGTGACCTATTTAGGTAATCCCTTAGAAATGACAAATAAGTCCACCAGCCATGATCTGAGATGGGCCAGGTGTCCAGAGACTCACACCCTTCAAAAATCAAGGTTTTAATTAGTTCGCAGGTAAGCTACCAAGATCAACAGAGACATAGCTGAGGGTGAGGACATCTAAGATAAGTAGTACAGTAGGGAGATGGTGAGTATCAATTAAGGCCCCAGACCAGCTCTGGTGACAGGGGGCATAGTATTTCATTCATCTTCTTGTAAATCTTCCTCGGGAAAAGAAGTTTAACATAAACATGGGAGAATTCCCCTGGAATTTATTTGTGAAGTAAGTGAGCCTATGCACTCACTTACTGAGAGCTGAACTATACTGATGCTATGGTGCCCATCCCACCAAGACTTCTCTCCACCACTGCCTCTTGGTCACAGCTCTAGTGTCTCCAGCTGCTGAGATTGTTAGAGGCTGAAACCCCTCAGCTGAGTCGCTCTCAGATGTACCTGAGTTCATACCCCTTCCAAGTCCGTGCTCACATTCAGCCCAGCCCCTTTGCCCTCGTTTGCAAGATTCTGGACTATCCCGACTACAGAACTCCCATGTGTTCATCTGAGTCCGTTTATGTGAGTGCCTGGAAGCCTAGTTTCTCCTCCTCTGGATCTTGCTCCCTGCACTCCTCCCAAGGGTGCAGATCCTAAGGGTGCTCCCCAACCAACTTCCTATATGCTCCTCTTAGTCTCAGTGACTGCTTCCCAGAAAAACTGACCTGTGACAGTGTATTTTCTGTTTTTATTTTTGTTATTATTTCTTAGTTTGGTAGCATTTTTCAACCTTTTCCTTTACAGTTTCTGGTGTTTTATGTCATGTTTAGAAGGGCCTTTTGTATCTCAGAAATATAAATAAATTCACCCACATTGTCTTCTAGTACCTTTATAGTTACCTTTTAAAAAATTCTTAAATTTTTTATTCACTTTCATTTTGCATGTGAAGAGAAGAAAGAACCCAGCTTCATTTATTATTTTTCAAATGCTTAACTGGTTCCCTCTATATTGCATATTTTATTTTTTTCATTATTTCAAATGAATATGAGGAAACAAATGTTCAGGTTACATTGTTTTCACTTCTAAGGTAAAGTTTAACTTGTAGTTGAGCCCTTTACCCAGGGGACATGCTGAACACACTCACGTTGTGCACACTAGGTGGAAGCCCACCAATCGCCCTCCCTCGTCCCCCTCCCATCCTCCTCCTCTCTCCCTTGCTTGACTACATTTGTGTTTTATCTTTCGTGTAGGTGTTAGTTGTTTCTATATTGGTGTCATATTAGTACTGCGTACACTGGATACCTCCCCCGCCCCATTCTCAACTCCATCCAGGTAAACATAGAGATGTCAAGTCTCCATCTTCTCTTATGGCTGAACAGTACTCCATGGTATACATATGCCACAGTTTGTTAATCCATTCATGGGTTCATGGGAATTTAGGTGGCTTCCACGACTTGGCAATTGTGAACTGAGTTGCAATAAACATTCTGGTGCAAATGTCTTTGTGGTAAAATGATTTTGTTCTTCTGGGTAGATACCTAGTAATGGAATTATGGGATCAAATATATACTGCTTATTTTAAAAATTCTTCTTTCCCCCAAACTTTTCTAAAGTGTAGTGTGTTTCTTTTTGATAATTTCTACGTTTCAATTTCTAATATTTCTTACATTGAGTTTAGCAATTGAACTGCTTAAATTATGAATTCTTCTCTAAGTGCAATGTTGCCTGCATCCAAAGGTTTTGATATGTAGAGTTTTCTTCATTAGTTTATTTTTTAGATATTACACACACCCAATTATGTTCTCAATTTCTTCATTTTTTATAATTGTTTATATAAGGTTTTAAAATTTACCAGTGGTAGTAATTTTATGTATTTGTAGCTTTAGTATAGTGTGATTAAGGGACGGGTTTTGTGCCATTTCTATATTTCAAAATCCATTTAAATGAGTGCTCTCAAATGAGCATTTCTACTTTGCCCAGAGGCCAAACTGCCTCCCCCCACCCCACCCCTGCATCTTCTTAATGTATGTAAAAGCCAGGAACTAAGTTCCTTGTTTTAAAATTATTACTTGTATTTTCCTGTGAGTTTCTTACATGAAACTGAACTTCATTCTAAGGACTTTATAGCAAAACTTTTGACTGTTCAGATGCCATTTTAATCTCCTGTTTGGTTCTCATTTTTCTAAGTTCCTTTGGAGTTGGAAGTGTCATAAGATGCCAGGGCCAACACTTCCCAACACATCTTTAGAGACTTTTCTTTTGAAATATGAATCAACCAAAGTTTCCAGGCTTGCTTAAGGCCAAGCCAAAGGCATCAGGATTTTTGTGGCCTGGTCCAATTCCACTACTGATTACTTGTGAGACAAGAGACAAACATCCTTTGTTTTCCGGTGCCTCAGCATCTCCATCTTTACATAGTGGAAGGTAGTGTTCTGAGTCCAGTGGTCCCTTACAACCTTCTAGCTCTGACAAGGTGGGGGCTAGAATGATGGGCAATGCAAAAGGAACGAGTAGGGAACAGAGGCATAGAGGTAAGTCAGGGAATTTGGAAAGGGGGCCAGTCTCCTTTCTTTGTTCCCTACTAATGACAGCAGAGTAACTGGTTCATGACTGGCAGGTCTGGAAGTTATAAATGTGAGAGGAGAACAGACAAAGGCCTGAGTCATGGATTTAAGATTTAAATCCTGAGGTAAGAACAAACTTGAACCCCGGAGAAAGCAGCCACAACTTGAATGCTTTGCTGATATATTTATTTGTATAGTTCCCCTTTTCAGATGATGGTGACAAAAAGCAGAGGGATCCCCTCCCTACCCACCCCCCCATAAAATACAGACACAGATTTCATTCAGCATATACAAGCATTGGGGCGTGTTCTAATTCATCTCACTGGGTTACCAGAGCCAGGAGAAGTTCGATCTTAGGGGCAGTCTGAGCACCTCAGGCCCAGAAATTGAATAGGCCAGTGCTAAAGAGAGGCTGCATTCTGGGCACCACCACTGGGGTACCGGCCAAGGTGACAGAATCGAATCATGGTGAACTGAGCTGCCCAGCCCTGTCATGTGGTCTTTAGAAGACGACAGTGGGCTCCTGGGTAGCTTCCAATGAGATTCACAGTCCCACAGAAATCTGTGCCTCAGGGTTCCCATCTGCACAATGGGGATAAGAATCCTGCCCTGAAGATGTCACAGGGCTATAATGAGGCTCCAAATAGAAATAATTTGTCAAAAGTGCTCAGCCAAAGGTAAAGTGCCATACAAATTTAAGGGAATTCAATTGGTTGATTGTGATTGTGAGAGTGCCCCGGGGACAAGAGTGGACTGGCTCATGGGTCCAAGGGCCAAGGAAGCTCCCATGCTGTGCCTTAGACTGGCACCAGTCAATGGCAGGAATGCCCGCTGCAAAACAGTTTCCTTAGTATCTTGGCCCTAGGAAGTCACCAAGGCCTAGCACCTGGGTCAGGGCTGGGAAAGTCACTGGGGAAGTTACAGAAAAGTCACAGGGGTCAAGGAGGAGGAAGGAGGTAGCATATAAAGCAAGGGGGAATTACTATCATCACACACAAAAACAGATACCCACTGGATGCAGGGCATTGAGTTGGCAGTGCGGATGAAAGATGGAGGCAGAGGGGGAGAGGGAGGTGTCACAGCAGCAGAAGGAGAGATACTGTCCCAATAGGCTCACTTGCTAGCTCCCCTCCTCCTAAAGGGATAATGCCAGGGTCTGTCTGTCTGCAGAGGAAGGGGGGGCAGGGAGAGAAAACCAATAATATAATAATCTGACTTATGAATGGGGTTCCTCTCCCCCGATACTACTACCCAGCACCTTAGGTAGGTGTCAGGAACAGGCAAGCACTTAGTCTGTGCACTTTGAGGCCAAGGCCAGAGTTGGGCCCGGAGCACCACAAAGGCAATAATGAATATCTGGAAAAAGGCAGTGGTTGTCAGTACTGTTGGGGGATAGCATTTCTATTTGTACTTGGGCACAGTTTTACGGAGCCGATCACTGAGAGTCTATGAGTTTTAGCGTTGAGCATTGTGGATGCCCCTGAAGAATACAGAGGTAGCCATCTTACTTGTGGTGGGCTGCCAAGGCTAATCAGGAAATGGACCAGGTGGGGGACAGGGCCGGCAAAGACAACTCCTCTGCAGGCTCATGTCTGGGGAACGCAGAAGGAAGGACTCTCTACTTGCTCCTGCTACTGCTGCTCTCCCCCAACTCCCTTGGCAAGGGGCTTGGGACCTCCTGGGGAACAGGGAGGCTGCCCCAAAGGGTGCTAGTTGGCACCTACAGGTTAAGGCAGACAAGCCAGTAGAGCACATTAAAGAGGAAGAAGGACACTGGGAAAAGAACTCGTGAGTAGTCATCCAGGCGGTAGATGTGGATGCGGAGGCGGCCCTCCTGCCAGGTGCTGCCCTCACAATCAGGGACCATGCAGAAGTACTTCTTAAGACCCTTGCACCACGCACAGCAAAGCAGCTTGGAACAGAAGCTGCGGGGACCCTCAGGGCTACCTGGGCTAGGGGACCGCTCAGCTGAGCAAGACGGGCGCTCTTCTCCATCACTTCCCTCAGAGGTGACAATCTCGCACACAAAAACTTCCTGCTGCTGGCGGGCACGGGCACGGGCACGGGCACGGGCACGCGCACGAGTACGAGCATGGGCACGGCTATCGATACGAGGCTGAAATGGACAAGGGAAGAAGTGTGGAAAAGTCAAGGGTAGATGAGCCAAAAACTAAGTGCTGCCTCAGGATTTTCTGGAAACTGTGCTTGGCACATCATTTCTTAGCTCCCTCCAGAACTCCAACACATCAGGAAGTTGATTTAAACTTTCCCCATAACCCCGGGTAACCCCCCCATCACTCAACAAGCTGACTACCCATATGCCAAACTCCTAGTGCCCTCACTGGCCTTCACGCTTCAGAGCCTGCCACCAATCCCACACCCAGGTCATACGTGGCGGAGTTTCGGAGAAGCATGGGCTTTGGTCCGGTTGTAGGTCAGGAAGTTGAGCACAGCAAACTCCATCAGCGCACAGAAGCAGAAAACGAAGCACATGGCAATATAGAAATCCAAGGCTGTGATGTAGGAGACACGTGGGAAATTCTTACGAGAAAAGGTGCCCAGAGTGGTCATGGTGAGAACAGAGGTGATCCCTGCAAAAGCACAGAAGTGGAGGTAGGCTCAGCTCCCGACCGTACATCACACCCCTCAAAGCACTATAGGAGAAGGCAATTCGTTGCACTCATCAGCAAACTCACAGTCATGTGCCCATGTTTATGCCACTGACACCCCCTTACCTAAGGAGGTCCTAGCTGGTGCAGATTCCTTCTTGATCCAAAAGGAAACCCAGGAGAGCATCGTGGTCACAGAAGAAGGGACATAGTTTTGAATGGCAACATAGCCAAAGCGCCTGCTCACGTTGAAGAAAAAGGTCATGACCATGAAGTTGCCTGGAAGACATGAAGGACACCGTTTCCTCACACCACTGATGTGAGGGTCTTCCTCAAGCAGGACATACACACTAAGGGTCCTGTTGTTCAGCTCATGGGATTTCCTACCACTGGCCTCAGACACAGCCATGTTGTTTTGTGGCAATACACGTAGGACGAGAGCCCCAGAAAGGACACTCACTGCAAGACAAATGGCCCGCTGCTAGCTAAGCTAAGGTCAGAATCTTGATAGTTTCCTTCTCAGTCCTATACACCCAATGTCTGTCTTTACAGGGAAGCAAGACAATCAGGGGCAAGTGAGAGAATCAGTTAGCTCTCAAAATACCAGGCCCAGAGAGCTCATGTCCAGATGGTTGGCCAAGGCCTTCACGTCCACCAAGATGTCCTGCACTGGCACTGCTGGACCTTACAGGGTGCACTGTCCAGAAACGGGCCCTGGGAGGCCTGTGCTGTGCTGAGAAGGAGAGTTTTGGCCTGCTGTCTACACACCCCTATGCTGGGAACATGTCTTAGTTAGCACTACTTCACTGATGGCCAAAAGCAAGTACTCACCTGTCCCCTAAACTTTAGACTCAAGTCTGCACTCTGAAATCTGACACTAAAGACTCACCCCAATCTGGCTCCAACTGACATATCCACACATGTCCCTTACCCTATACTAATCCCCTCTGCTCCTAGATTCCCTGTTCTTAGTTTATGACTCTTAACCCAAATTGAGTGTTTCAGGAAGAGGGAAGAATTAGCTGAAAGTGAAAATTTCGATCAGCCCTCTAGATGTCGTATCTGCACAATACACATCCCCGGGACAGACTGAGGTCTTCACGTTCACCTAGACAGCAAAGGCTTCTCCAGGACCTGAAGACAACCTACATCTCTAGTTGGCATCTTCTTTTGAAACCTTCATGCTGCCCTCTTCTCTGACACTAGTTACATGCTCTGCATGTTATCAGGATGTCATGGCTTGTTTGGGCTTTTTTTCGAGTCTAGAACATCACTTTTCACGTTAAACAGCACATCAAATTTGTAATTACTCAAATCCTGGCTCCTAAATGAACTTAAACTTCACATTCCCACTTCAGTGATGCTGCAGAAATCATTGACCTTGAATTGGATGGGCTTTTAAATCCCTTCAAGGCAAGGCTCATGTAGGACCTGTGGCTTAGCCCCTGCCCATCCCAGCCCAGCACAGCCTAAACCCAGCAGGCGCTCAGCAACTCTTGCTGCTGCTGAACAACAGCTTTGTAAAGCAGACCAGACCACCGACCTGTCCATGTGTCCTCCTAATTTGGAAAGTAGATCCCCACCCAGCACGTTTGGGTGAGCTGTAGCTGAATGAGAAGAAGAGCCTTTCCTACTCACCTTGGCAGCACTGGTACTCAAGGAGCAAGACTTCTCAGATTCTTCTGGAAAAAAAGGCAAGGAAGTCGCCTGGGCTCGGGAGGAAACCTGTATCTAGAGTAGCTGCTTTGAGATTGAACTTCTCCAGAGCTGCTGCAGGGACCATTCGTACTTGCCTACTGGCCAGAATGTATCTATCAGAAGTTCTTTTGCTCTGGCATGTTGACTATAACTTAAGATACTTCTAATTAGCTATCTCTCCCCTGTACCCCCATAAAATTGCTGAGTTTATACATTCTTGTTGTAAGAAGATTCAGCATTCTATTGCATTTTTCTTTTTAAATTTTATTTATTCTGGCCAAAGAAGAACCTTTTCTGCTTGTCAAGAGATGGAAATTCATCTTCAAGGTCAAAAGAAAGATGCTAACCCACACTTTTTTCTTCCTGAGGAGTAAAGAAGCATGGTAAGAAAATAGAGATACCTAGGGCTGAGAAGCCAAAGCAAAACCAAAAAAGGCTAAAGATGCTTTCTTCCCTTACTCTTTGGCCAGACCATGGTCAGTTGCTGCTCTGTCAGAGGGACACAATTCAATCCACTGTGTCCACAGGACTGGGACTAGAGGATGAGTGGACCCAAAGCTTTCAAGAACAAGGGAAGGGAAAGGAACCAGGGCCAGGGTCCTGAAGACTATACCAGAATGTGATCCAGGGCTACAATGCTCATATTGGCTTTTTAATCTTGGCCTCATTGGAGAGTGACTGGACTTAATGTAAGCTGGATAGTTCTACGGAAAAAGAAGTAAGACCAGTGAGTGGAACTTCCAGACATTCCAATTTTTGATAGATAGGGAGAATTTTCTAATGGACTTAACTGTCTAGAGAAGAAAGAAATCCTCTTGCCAGATAGTGAACCCTTGATCATCATTACGATGCCATGAGAGGTGCAGTAGCCTCTAGTGAAGGATGATTATTCCCTCACTTGTGGCAGGATTGGACTCTTACAACCTCCTGGAGCAGAGATTCTGTCATTCAAGGGCCAAGATGGTCAGAGCAGCAGGCTACCACTGCATCCTGAAGCCTCAGGAGCTGAATACATAAGTCTGCTCCAGATGGACAGAACTGCCCCAGAGGCTCACTAGAAGAGTTTGAAATCAATCCCAAAGATAACTTCGCTATTGAAGAAATGATGACTCAAGACCCACCACTCTTAAGAAGAAGAAAAAGGAAGATCACCTCCTTTCTCCCCAAGAACTGTCCTGTCTCCCCAGCAGGTCTGGTGCTTACCTATTGTCATTGCTTTGGTGATGATACTGGCTCTGAGGCTTTGTAGTCACTAGGGTACCATTTTGAAACAATGCACAACCTTCTACTAAACGGAACCACTAGTGACTTGAAAGCCCCTGGGCCTTGTCTCCTCTGCCACTTTTGACGATGGGTCCCTACCAATCTGGGGAAAACTGCAGTACAGAAAGCCAAGAGGCAGGCCCATGGTTAGTTGGCAGAAGAGCAAGGTTCCACGTCAAGGTAGTAAAACCACTTACCCGGAGCTCCCAGGAAGAAGGAAAGCATTTGTAAAGCAGCCCAGCCCTCTGCCCCTGCCTGGGACTGTGCAAGCAAAGCGCCAGTCAGAGAAACATGGACTGTCCCCTCACCCAGTGACCTACTCAACAAGGGAAGCAAAAGCAGATTTTCTGTCTAGCTACAGGGAAACAAAGCAAGATGCTTCCCAGGGCAAATGGCTAGTTGGGTGTGACTGGCTCCATCCACATTCTGGAAATGATGAGGGCAGTGCTTCTACTGCTCTGAACTTGGTCAGTACATGTGAAGAGGGTTTCCAGGCTTCTATGGGAGCTACCCCAGGGAGTTCCCTTGGCTCCTCATTCAGATCACCTAGGAACACAAGCAAAGATGCTCACATCTTATTGCGAGATGAAGTTTACGAGACCCGGAACCCTCCCTTTTCATCCTTGTTAGAGACAAGGTCAAAAAAACAATGGTCATAAAAGCTACACTGAATTCACCATGAAGCCTTTCACCGGAATCTGTACCTTTTAGAGTTGTCCCTTTAAGATAGACATTGACGTACCCAGTATAACTTCATCTAGAGCATCCAGCCTTCACCTGGATTACATCAGAACTCTAGCCTCCACCGCCATTAGGACAGACTTTGCTTCCCATTCAACCAGCTTGGATTGGTTCTGGGTATGGAGAATTCACACAAGCTCCATTCCGAAAGTCATCCAAGTAGTTCAGTGTTGTAACAAAGACCTTAAAACTGAAAGGTCTACATGACAAAGCTAGTCGCACATTCTAATAGCAACAAAACTTTATCTACTTACCTAACCTCCCAGCGGACTTAGCAAAGCACTTACTTCTTTGCAGATGAGACTGAGACATAGTTACAAAGTCTCAGTTTCCTCTGCAAACAGTTGTAAGTGCTTAGCATTAATAAGACAGGAGACATGTTCTGCAGTACTTCCATGGGATGACTGCATTGCATTTGTATGGATGGCCACCTCCACTCATTCCTACTACCCTCAGGGGCCTCTGCCTAGTCCTGGCTTCTATGGCACACTTACCAGCGGGAGTTGAGATAATCTCAGTTTTGTTGCTCACTCCTTTAAAATCAAATTGGAAGAGCTTCCAGGAGTTCTTCTCATTGATCTCAAGCTTGAAATTTTCCCACTTGTAGATCATCTCAGTCTCGGGATAGGAAACTGGAAAGCAAGGTGGGAAGGAGGATCACATGAGACTGGGAAGCCCAGCTGGGGTCTCCACAAGCATGGAGTCAGCCTGAGCAATGCCTTGGAGTCCTGACTTTGGCCTCACCAGCTATGAGACCTTACTTCTCTTACCTCTTTGTTGAAGTCAATGGAATAAGTACATTTCCTGAGCATTGCTCAATATTGAGCCCTGGGATGGAAATATAGAGGTGGATATGGAATGAACCCTGCCCTCAAGTATTCACGCTTCACTGAGTACAACAGTGAGTAAACAATTGTGACTTCTGGAGTTGCTCTGAAAAACATCTGCCCATGGAACAGCAAGGAAACAAAGTATGGAAAGATCACTTGGGGACATACTCATCATAAAGCAGATGATGCTCCCATTAAGTCTGGAAAGTCAAGTAAATATTCTCCATATGGATGAGGCTAGATTAGGGGTGAAGGCAGCACAGAAAGGTGAAATGCCAAAAGTTCAGTGAGGCAGGAGTAGGGGGCAGGGATCAGTTCATGAATGGCCTCAAAGGTCATTCTAAGGAATTTAGAATTGACCCATGGGCATTAAGGAAGGATTTGAAACTAGGAGGTGACCTAGTCTAGATGATACTTCAGCTAGGTCCTTCTGGTCCTTCTGTGAGGACAGCATGTTGGCAAGAAGGCCAGTGCAATAATCCAGGCATAATAAAATGAATGAAGGCAGGAGCCAAAGCTGTCACAGTCAGAATGCAGAGAAACAGACATCAATAGAGATTTGGGAGGAAACACCAATTGGATGTGTTGACTGATTCAATGTAGGAGGTGAGGGAAAGGGAAGCATCAAAGTTCTTGGCCTGAACAACTGGGTGAGGGATGATGCCCTTCAATAAGACACATGGGAACACATAAACAACACATTTGTTTTTGGGGTCGAACTTTTAAAGGAGACAATGAATGTTGTTTAGATATGTTCAGCTTACAAGTGAAGATGTTGCAAAAGTCCAAATGGAAGATGACAAAAGCCTAAAGCAAGGTAGTACCAGTGGAGATGGAAAGGAGCAGACAGGTTTGAGATGTGCACATGGAAGAGGTGAGTGACTCACTTGAGCTGGTGGAAGGGAAAGGCAGGAAGCCAGCATGAGGCCCAGGATGAGCAACATAGTACTGTTGGCAAGAAATGAGATGAAGGTGGAAGATGGAAACCCTGCTCAACCTTGGCAGCATCTTAGGAGAAAAGTGGAGGCAGAAAAATGTAAAGGGTAAAGATGAGAAAAAGAAGGGCCCAAGCATGCTGCTGGTGCCCCAGAAACCTAGGAAGGTACTCACAGCTAGAGAAAGACAGAGGGCAAGAGTGAGAGTCCATTGGGAATCTGAGCATGTGGAGGGAGCATCCAGCATCAATGGTCATCCTGGAAGGGAGAAAGGAACCTCATTAAGCTGGCCCTGAGCACTTACGCATCCACCCAATTCTGGCCTGGGGACCACTACTAATGAATGGCAACAACAGATTTAAGACAAAAAGCTCAAAGGAGAGAAAAAAAGAGAGGAAAAATAGCTTGGAAATATCTGACTACTCAGGGCTCCATCATCAGAGAAGTACACTGGCCAACTTAGATCAGCTTTTGTTTCCTGCCCACCCCAACGTCCAGAACCTGCCATCACTCTCCCACTTTCCACCTGTCCTCACATCATCACCAACACACAGCCTTCCTGCCAGGCATTCAAAGTATCCATCCTGGTCTTAGGTACATTTCCAACCACTGTGTCACTGCTCTGTCTGGACAATTCCACCATCAACACTGTGGACGTGTCTTTACATCCAGTACCCATTTTGGGTGGAACTGTCCAGGCAGTGCAGTCATACTGGTGCATCCTAGTTGGGGGATCCCTGGACTGGGAGCCCAGTAACTGGGTATCAGTCCCAGCTCTGCCACAAACTTAGTGTGTAGTTTTAAGTAATGCACATACATATATTTATTTATTTATTTTTTAAATTTGGAGGCCTCAGGGTCTGTATCTTTACATGAGGAGTTTGAGGTCATGGTCTAGGAAAGCTGGACAGACCCTGAGAAGTATCATTTGGATGCTATCTGTGCCCATGAGTCTTTGACTGAAATCCCAGAAGGGGAGAGAGAGTGTCAGGATGTGAGACACCAGAGGTGTGACATACCTAATTGTATACAACACCTTGCCATCCTTATGAATGCGAACCATCTGGTTGGGCATGGTGATCTCATGCTCTTGGGTCCTCTTAGAATTCCGAAAAAAGGTGTCTGGGATCCACAGCTGGCTCACCATATTGCCATTCAGAACAAGGGTCTCAAAGGTATCATTATAACGCAGGCGTTCATCATACCAGGTCTGGTAGAAGATGATGTCGATGGTGTATTCCTAGTATGAAGGATAGAAAACGTACACATTTGGATAAACTTGCATGTTTACTTGTCATTGTCTTCGTAAAATGGGGAACTTGAAATAACTTGTAAATACTGCATTGAGAGCCTTCTTCTTCCAGTGGGCTAAGATCCCGCATGCCAATCTGTGATTGGACTATCAAGTAAATACACCCTTTGGAATTCAGTCAGATTTGTACAGAGGAAAGCAGCATGAACTTGGCTATAGGATTCTTCTATGTCCAGGTGTTCCCAAAAGAAAGCAGCTTTCCCAAATAGATAACACTCTGGCAGAACATATTTAATCTAGAAACACAGTCAGTGGTGGCTTCATTCCATGGGCTAGGCTCACCACTTCATTGTTCCATGCTGGGTACTGTGCTACTCCAGCCAGGTCAACACTCTCCAGCCTCCACATTTCCATAGTAAATCGAACACCCTAGATCAAAATCATCTTAAAAATCTATAAGCACACATATTTTTGCTTTTATTTGGGGATCCTACATATTAATTAATCTCAATCCTTCATTCTCTAGAATTACATATGAAGTGTTTTGAGTCACAAGAGAAATGTCTATTGAGTTTTATGTTTTTTTTTTTTTTTTTATTGTTGGGGATTCATTGAGGGTACAAGAAACCATGTTACACTGGTTGCATTTGTTAGGTAAAGTCCCTCTTACAATCATGTTTTGCCCCCAAAAGGTGTGGTTAAACAAAGAGAATCATTTCTCAGCTTTGTTCTGTTTTTCCTTTCAAACAAGTGCCCATTACCTTTGAATGTATGTGTGCATTCAAAGATATATCCATGGTTGTTTGGTCTCCAGATACCATGTATTTCATAAGCTGTTCAACATCAAGAATGCTATTTCATAGGAAGAAGCTAAAAATTTGCACCACTGGCATTGAAAGGAAAAGAAAACAGACTGCAAGAGAACTGCAAGCAGCTTGAACAGCAAGTACCAGAAGTAGGCCAGGACAAAACTGTGAGGGTTGGCTCAACCTCCCTTATTCTAGAGGTTGGGAAACTGAGGCTCACAGAACGAGGGCTGTCCAAAATCACAAAAACAGTCTCTGGCAGCATCCTGGCTCTGCTGTTCAGCATGACCATGGCTTTGCCCTGGGATGGCCTTCACCTGCACCAATAATCCCTTTGGATAACAATTTTCTCTGCAGAATCCTTAGGCTACATCTTTACTCTGAGTTATCCTGCATCAAGCAATGATACCATCTAGAAACCCACAATCCTAGAGGCCAGTAGAGCCCTCAGGGAAGAGATCACGAAAATCCCTGCTTGCCTTAGCTGTCCAGGACAAAAGGTGGTGGAAGGAGTTACCAAATTGCTGTCAGCTAGCTGGGAAAGAAATACTGAGAATGTGTCTGGGAACAGGCCCAAAAAGCAGTCAGAAAAGAGCTGGCAGAGCCTGGCTACCATTCACAAGGAGCCTCTGACCCCACCCTACCCCACTCCACCTGCGTTCACAAATGGCCTTCAAAATGTTTCCAAGCGGCCAGTAGAGCCTCTCTCATTCCCAGGTTGGCAGCCAGTGGGAAGCCCTCATCTCCACATCCACGCTGTGACCATGCTCTATGTTATAAAGTGTTTCAAATGAGCATTTAATTTCTATTTGACAAGATACCGATGGTGAGTTCACTACACATCAACTGATAACTAATGGTTCAATTTGCCCCGTTCAACTTTTCCTTTGACAAAGGATTTGGGGATGTACATCTTTTAGTTCATTCAAATCTCTAGAAATTCAGTTTAGGAATCAGCTTAATTAGAATTGTCTATGATAATTACCGCAGCTAGAAACAGTGTTAGCCACTATTGCTGCACTGGGCAATCATTCCCAGGATGTCCATCGCCTCTGAAGCTCAAACTAGGTGCTCCAAAGTGCAGCCAGGTGATCTGCAGCAGTGTCTGCTTCAAATCCCCATGCCATGGGCTCAAGGGCTATGCTCTATACATCTCATTGACTGAAGAGCTCTGAAACTCCCAACTAAGTGACCAATACTGGGACACACCCTTGCTAGAGGCTCAGTTGACTCAAACATACAATGGGAATTCAAATGGCAGCCACCTAGGTTTCCTAAGAATCCAAGGGGACAAGTATGACCTGAAGTCTTGCCTCCTCCCAACCAAGCGCCAGAGAACAGGGACCTCCCACAGCTTCCAACAACTACTTGGAACCATGCAGATGCTGAGATTTCTCAGGGAAATTTCATACCACATGTGAGGGTTTGGGATTTTCAAAAGGCACTCAGCCCAGGCTAAAGCACCACCTCAGTGGCCAAAAAACATAAACTTATTGGCTCTTTTCTGAACCATTTCTGTGTTCCATGTAGGTTCAGTGACTGCTGGGTTATGAGACTGTATCCTCAGCTTGTTAGGCGAGGCCAATGCTGGCAGCATGACAGGTATGGCACAAGGAGAGCAGTCATTCAGCTGCTAGGAGCAGTAGCCTGCCTGCTACCATAAGGCCTCTTGCAAATGACAGAGATTGGTTTCCCCAAATTATACCTTACAAAATAGCAAAGAGAATGTAGTCACAAATTTCCCACTACCCTTTAGTTTTACAGCATGTTTCATCTAGAAAACAGAGCAAAGTAACTTAGAACCATTTGCTCCATTTGTCAATGTGTGTATTGTCCCCACTCAGCCTAAGGAAATTTAACCACTGTCAATTGGGTGGCGGGTAATAGGCTAGGAAGGAAGGACTTTGCTGGAATTTAGACTTGCTACTTACCAACCTTGTTGGCAGTGTCTTAAAGTCCATCCAAAGGAGGAAAAAAGTAAGTGTGCAAGGATCTGGGAGCCAGGTCACTGTGGACTGAGTGCTGTGTTCAGCTGTGGGCACGCTGACAGGGAGGGGCAGAAACTGCTGTGGGAGGTTCTCTGCCCAGCTAGAAAACACTCCTAAGCCCCCTTCCCCACCCCCCCCACCAACACCCTGAAAGGTCCATTTCCTCTTAAGAGCAAATAATGACCACAATGGTGAGACCACAAGACCCCAAACTTTGGCTTTCATGTAGAACCTACTGGTTCTTACTTTTATAAACAATTTTAACAAAACTGATTGCTAAATTAACACTCACTTTAAAAAGGTAAATTACACGGCAAAAAAGAGACTAGGCTCTTTATTAGGGTAAGCACATTGACAGCAGCAAAAAGCAAATCTGATATCAAGGAAAAAGAACAAAAGAGCACCCCAATTTTAAAACACAGACAGAAACTCTAAGTTATCTGGTTGGCCTCATCGTTCCATCTTCTTTAGTTCCCAGCAAGCCATTCTAGGAGTTGCAGGCGTTCACCTGCTCTAACTGAGAAGAACATCACGGCCATGTACAGGAGGTATACTCGGAGATGGTCCCAATGATCTACAACTCCTGGTGTTTGTACCCTTCTACATTCCCTTCTACCTGACTATGGCCTGGACTTGCTTCTAATAAAGGATAATTCCATAGAAGCAGTGCGATGTAACTCTTAAAATTAGATTGTAAAAAGTGTATGCTTCCACCTCAAGCACCTTCTCTCACATTCTTGCTCAATCTGAGGGAAGCCAGCTGCCACAGTGTTGTTATTCTATGGAGAGGTGCCCTTGGCAAGGACTGAGCCAGGCCTCTAGATCATAGACAGAGAGAAAACAATTATTGCCAACCACGTGATTGGTTTAGAAGTATATCCCCCCTCAGATGAGCCTTCAAATGAGACCCCATTCTCAACTGACACCTTGATTCCTGCTTTATGAAAGACCCTGAAACAGAATCCAGCTAAGCCATGTCTGGTTTCTTGACCCATGAAAGCTGTGAGATAATAACTCTTTGTTGTTTTGAAGACACCATGTTTTGTGGGTAATCTTTTACATAGCAATGCATAAGTACACTAAGCCTCAAGAACTCTGTAGTCCAACAAAGCATCAGAAGGGGAAACCTCACTCTTCTACTCAGCCTATGTAAACACCTTGGTCTTCCATGAAGGTTTACTTACCTTTGAGTGTCTATTTGCAAAGCCCATCTCAGAGCCAAAGCTCTAAACTCATCTAATCACATTGTGCTTGTTAAATACCAAGGTATACCCTAAAACTGTGTCTGCCCTGGGCCAAACCAAGTGTGTGACTGTGATGGAGTTGGCCCACACAATCTTCCTCACTGTCAGGCTCTATAGACACAAGCAACTTTTGCAGAGCATCTTCCATCATTCATTTGCTCAGCTAACACGTAGTGAGTCCTTGACATCAAGGAGCCCATAGTAGAGACAGCAAGGCAGACATAGAACAGATAATTACAATGAAATGAGGTACAGAAGAACAGGCAAAGAGAGAAAAAGAAGGGAGCAACGAACAGTTGTGGACTTTAGGGAAGATGCCATAAATAAGATGTCATTAGAGACAGACTCTGAAGGACAATGCAGCTGACAAGTAGGAAAGTGGAGCAATGGTATCCCAAACAGGAAATTGCTTGAATGGTCAGAGGACAAGGTGGTCTGGGAAGACCTATACTCTAAAAATCTCAAAAGGAATACAAGCATGGAGGGCCTTGAGTACTAGAGTGTGGGGGTAAATTGCATGCAGTGTGGGGAGGCAAGGGCAGGCCCACAGAAGGTGCATTACTGGGGAGACAACTTAGTAGGTCGATGGGGGTAGACAGAGACCTCTGCATATTCAAGGTGGGAGATGGTGAAGACTAAATGGAGACAGCACTGACACTAGGATGATACCAGTGGAAAAGGAAAGGAGAAACTAGGGCAAAATTAGAGAAACAGTCTTAGAGCAAGAGCTAGTACCTATAGACTTAAGATCATACAAATAATTATCAGAAGAAAAGAGTCATTCCACTGTGGTGTGTAAAGTTGCTTTATTATTTTTATTTTGAATGAAAGACTGTAAGATATAGTCACAATTCTGAAGATCCTCTTCAGGCAGCAAGAGACTTAACTTTTTTACCCTCATTTTCAAGTAAGTCAGTGGTAGTTACAACCTATCCCTTTCTCCAGGAAAAAAAAAAAAAAAAAAAAAGGACCAAACAAAACTCTTAAGAGTCATTACTAAAACACAGAGCAGAAAGTACAAGTATGTGGAAGGCTCCATGAGTCAGGGCCTGGGCCAGAGATATGCTATAATCAAAAACTTAGTACTCACCATGTCCATGATGGACAGAGGACCAAGGCTGTTGACAGAGATCTCAACAGTGACCACAGTGGGCTTCTCTGTAAAGGAAGTGGAAGCAGCAGAGGGTAAGCATCAAACAGGGGCATGGGCAGGGAAGGAATAGTCAGAGGGGAGAAAGGGGGAGACCAGTAAGGATCGGACCACACAGTTTCAGTTTCCAGTCCTTCTTCTTTATTTGTTCCTTCATGGCAAGATCCAACTAACAGACCAGTAAGAGTCGGACATACACCCAGAAGATCAACTGTCTAGTCCTGTCATCTCAGTTTGTAGCTGGAAGTACTGAGGATGAGAGAAGGGAAAAGTCTTGACCAAGATCAATGGCATTGCTGAAACTGGAGTTAGTATCTCTTACCTGAGCAGCAGATGGATGCTCCTGTCCATGTGCATGATACCCTCACCTACTCCCCAGGCCCATTTGCAACCCCTCTGCCTTCCATCAGGGGAAAAACTTTATTCTGCTACTCACCCCCAATGCCAGGGCGCAGTTTGTGGTCATAGTTATTCAGGATAGTGTTCAGGATGCGAGAAGCTTCGGGCAGTTTCCCAACTTTGCGTCCAGTCTCAGGAGTGGGTGTTGTTTCTACAGCAAGGAGCTCACTTTCACGCGGCTGGGGCTCAGGGCCATAGACCACATCCTCGTGGCCAGAGGCTTCACTATCTGATGGAATCTGAGGTCCCTCGACCCTGGAACATACAAAGGAAAATTGATGCTCTGCACTCCACTCTGTAGGGGCCTCAGCTGGTGCCTCTTGGGACAAAAGGAAATAAAAAGAAGTTTGCAACACAAAGCTTACTTAAATAGCAGACTTCGTAACAGCAAATTACGAGACAGTAATGGATTATACTAATTTCTTTTAAATCTTGCCACTTTGCCAGGAATATCTATGCTATTCCTCTTTTGTAATAACTCTTTATTTAAACAAAAATCAACAACAAAACTGAGACCTAGATTTTAAAAGGATTTACAACATAAAATGAAGTAAGAAATCATTGTGTGTGAGCATTGGCCCATTAGCCACTCTTACTGGCCTTGGCCTCTAGTCAGCCAGGCCCAGTACCACCTGAGAGTAATGGGCAGGCCGAGTTCCAGGTCTGCCTGGCAATGCTTGAAAATGCCAGAGTGGCTGCTCCCAGAAAATCGCAGGGATATGTTGCACTTTTATTGGTTTTGTAATGCTCATTGCATCGGTGTAGGGAGTACAGGAAAGGGGGCTGAAGAACATTGAGGAATTCACCCTGAGAGCCACAGCCATGAGGAATCATAAAATAATAAGAGTAATTAAGCAAATATGTTAGGAGTCAGCTGCCAGTGTATGAAACTCACTTATGGTGTTAGCAGTCAGGATACTACTGGCTACCTTGGCTGCTCATGGTGTAGTCCTTGATTTGACTTTCTTTATACCACCGTGGTCATTTACTGGCAACTCATCAGCTGTACCATTATGATTTGAGCACTTTTCTGTATATATGTTCCAATTCAATAAAAGGTATTTTATAAAATAAAAATGCCTCACCTGCTAATATCTGGATCTTATTTAGATCCTGATTTTAAAATACAAGCTATTAACCTACCCCTTTTAATTAGTCCCCGCTTCCTCACTACCCTTCCCAGCCATTGTTAACCATTACAGAACAAAAACATAGCTAGATAAAAAGAATAAGCTCAAGTATTCAGTAGCACAATATGGTAACTATTGTTAACAGTAGTTTATTGTTTATGTCAGAATAAGAAGAGTGGAATTATAATGCTGTTAATTTAACACAAAGAAATGATAAATGCTTGAGATGATAGGTACCCCAATTAACCTGATTTGATCATTACACATTGTATGCTTAAAACATCAAAACATCACACATACCACTTAAATATATATAACTATTATAGATCCATAATAAAGATAAAAAAATTTAAAAAAAGACTAGCATCAAAAGGGCAAAATATGGACTCTTTCAACCTAAAATATGTAACACATTAAAGATGTTGACACTGTTATTCAGCATTTTACAGGAGTCCTGAAAGCAAAAATGAGTTAAATAAATAACTATCCTATATCATATGGATTGGCAAAAAAGTATAAACTGTTAAAGAAAACAGGAAAAAACATTTATGACACAATAGGGCAGATTTGAATACTGACTGAATAGTTGAGGCATGAATAAATCAGTCTTAAATTTTTGTTATAGTAATATTTTCTTATGCTTTTTAAGACTTTAATTACTAGAAATATGTAATGAAATAATTACATACGAAATGAGATGATGTATGAAATATACTTCAAACCATCTAAGTGGGAAACTAAGAGTGACCAGGAGCTCATAAATATTGACGCTGGTGATGGGTATGTAGAGGCTTCCTATACTGTTTACTTTCATATATCTTCAAAAAATTATAATTAAAAGCTTTTTAAAAAGTCATGAGCTCAAATTAATCTGTCATGCTGGAAGCCAGGAGAGTGGCTTCATTTGGGGAGGGGTGTGTGTGTGTGTGTGTGTGTATGTGTGGTGTGGGGGTGCCTGATGACACTGTTTGTCAATCTAGGTGCTGGCTCCATGCGCATGTTTACTTGTGAAGATCCACTGAGCTATTCACTCATGACTTTTGTGTTTTTGCATTTGTATGTTACACTTCCAAAATGATATTTTACAGCCATTAGACAATTCACTTCCAAAAATAAAGGGCAAACGGGGCAGGAGAGGTGGGCCTGGCCTCTGTACTGCAGACCATGGGGTTGCCAACTTGGGCAGTAAAATGCAATTTGTCTGCAGTATTTCAAGCTCCTAGAATTGCTTAACTGGCATACAGATGAGCCAAGTCTATGTCATTTCTCATGTCTGAAGTGGCTAATTCCCATTGTGGGCTGGGGAAGAACAGGACTTCAACAAAGCACTTTCCACTTTCAAATGTCATATTCAGAAGATGTCCTCTTTCCCTGAGGCTTTTCACGTCCCCTGGATATGTAGAGGCTAATCTCCCAGCCCTCTAAAAAGGGCCAGAGACTCTAGGAGGGAGGAAGGAAAACAGAGGCCTGAGACCCTGCAAAATGAGTGACATGGCTGAGAATATGGTACAATCTGAACGGGCAGTCAGTAGGAGGCTGGTCATTGCCAGCCAGGACCACCGAAAAGCCTGTAGCAGCACCTCCCAGGTGTCTGAACTCTAACAACAAGAATCACCCCCAGGGTTAAAAGCAGAGACAAACAAACCTGAAAGCACTAGGACCACCAAAGCCCTCCTGCCCCCAGACTAAGTCTGCAACGAAAATGTTATCAGAGGATCTGGAGGTAGCTTTAATCCTAACACCAGTTCATGTCAGTTAAATACACAAACAAAACCAACTCACTGACCAGCCAAACAAACAAAAAACCTCATCCTGGGATCCCTGGGGTTAAGGAGCTGCTGACAATGCCTACCTTTCTCCAGCCAGCCATTAAGATCGCTATCAGGGCTAGAAAGAAAAAAACTTGAAAAACCCTCATATATTCGACTAGTGGGATTTTTCTTGGAGGCTTTTTAGGCACCCATGTCCCTCCAGCTTTCAGGTTCAGGATGACACTGAATCTCTGCACTACCCCTCCCCACCAGCTAGTTGGCAGGGTGGTTGGGAGGGTGGAGGAGAGGAGGAGGAAACATGAGGAGGGGTGCTGGATTTTATCCTAAACCATCAGCTCTCTTTTTCATTTTGTAGATGGAGAAACTGAGGCCCAGACAGACAAAGGGCTGTGCCCAAAGTCACTGAGCTGATCAGAGGCTGAGCCTGGACCAGAGAGAGGTCTCCTGGTTCAATGTGGCTCAGCACACTCAGTTGTCACCTCCCCAGCTCCTTCCTGACACCACAGGTTGCTACGTTGACAGTGTCTGAACATCAGTTACTTCAGTCCTCCCTCCTAGCTCCAAGGGTAGTTTCCATGTCCACCGTCCCCCTTCCCTGCTATTTTCTTCTCTTATCCCCATCCCTCCTTCTGCCCTCCCCCCAACCCCTTCCCACCCTCACTAGTCACCATGTCAGTTTTCTCGACTAATCCAAATCCCATCTGGAGGGATGTGGATGACTGGAAATTCCTAGCACGCATTCAGAGACATTTACCAAGCCCCTGCTGAGGTCAGCCCCACCCTAGGGCACCAGTGAGCCAGCAGGGAGTCACACAGCCCCTCCCCCCCGAAAAACTAACGCAATCTGGGCTGGGGAAGAAGCCATCCCACCTATTTACAAAACCCACAAACAAGACACAAAGCCCAGCGTCATGGAGACTTCAAGAAAGCTCAACAGATCAGGAAGCTTAGGAACTTGTGACAGTTCACATGCAGCAGGAACCGTCTCAAAAAAGTGAGGCAGCCCTTTTCCACCCTAAAAAGCCACAAATACAAAGACAAGCTTTCTAGCAAAGTCCCAATACCAGGAGAGGGTGTAAGGGAAACTGGCTTTTCAAGGGAAACCTGAAAAGGGAACAGAGGACTAAAATCTACCACCCAAACCCAAACCACAGACCACAGAGAATAACATTCCTGGCCCCTGGCTCACAGGAGGAGGGAGGAAGAGGGACTAGCGGCGGCGGCGGGGAGCAGGGGAAAGCAGGGGTTGGGACCCTTAGACCAAACCAAAGCACGCGCCTGGGACTGGCACCAAGAGAAGCGGCGGCACGGGAAGCAAGTAAAGTCAGAGTTGCCTGGCACAGTGCCTAGTACTCAGTAGTCACTCTAAAAAAAAAAAATGTGAGCAAGAGAGAGGCAACACGCAAACATTTTTGGCACAGTTAAGCTCCCCGGCCCGCGCTCCCCCTACCCAAAGTCCCCAGGTCCCCAGCGGTGCTAGGCTGCTGGCCGCTCCACTCTCCCTCTCTCCCTGCACAAGACTCCTTGAGAGAGGGGGTGCTCGCCCGGCCGCCGCAGTGCTTTGGAGAGCGGCAGTCTGGGGTGCGAGTGGCGAGGGGACAGGCATCCCGCCTTCCTTTTGGGACTCCCGTCCTAGGGGCCTGGGGCATCCGTCCTAGAGGGAGCGGGACGGAGGCTGGCCGCGCGTCGAGGGACTCTGGACCCCGCTAGCCCGCGCGAGGCCCTGGGGCAAGGCGGGCGCGGGGCTCGAGGAACGCGGGCTGCTGGGTTCCTGGGAGCCGGCCCTGCTCCCGGGCGGAGGGAGCTGGGCGCGGGGGGCTCCTGGGTCCCGGGAGGGAGACTCACCTCGACTGGAGGGCCAGGAGCACGGCTAGGAGGGGCACGCCAACTTTGGACAACATTTCTGTGGAGAGCGGCGCGACCACCTGTGCGGAGGCCGCGCGCGCTGTCTGGCGCTCGGCGGGCGCCGAGGGTTTTGTTGGGCGCAACTTTCACTCCTCCCACTCGCCCCGCCCCGCGCTCCCCCCGGGCCCGCCCCCAGCCCCGATGGAAATCTCCGACGACGTGATGGCGCTGCGGAGAGAGCGGGGGAGGGGACGGAGCCCGGTCGCCAAGGCCCCCCGCCCCCCGCCGCCACCACTGCGGCGCTGCCAGACAGCTGGGGGGGCTGCCGGAGAGGAGGACGGAGGCGAGCTGGCGCGCGCGGGCCCGGGCGGGGGAACCAGAGGCCCGCGGCTGTGATTGGGAGGGCGGCCGCAGGCTGAGCCCTGCCGGGCCAAGACGCGGACTGAGTGGGCTTTTGCCTCCGCCAGGACTCCCTTCCTCCAGCCCGCCTGAGCGCCGTGAGCACCAACTATGCTCTCCAGTCTTGGCTTCCTCCCCAGCACCTGTTGCACCCTGTCACTCTCCCACTTCTCCTGGCCTCCCCTAGCCACCTCTCGGGTTTTCCACTCCATCATTCTGCACCCTCCAGACCTTCAGAACATATCTCTTTGTGTGCGAAGGAAGCTGGATAATGCAGCACCTTCCTTGGTACACGAAAGAAGGAAGAGAGGCTTGGGGGTCTCTCTAGCAAGCTCTTATCTGAGCTACTCCATAGGCCAGTTTCCTTGGTACTGAGGGGCAGGGGAGCACCCGGCAACAGAAGACCAGGCCGAGGCATTCACTACAGGACCTTCTCTGAACTCTCCCCTCACCCAGGCGCTACCTCAATGTGACTGTTTCTGCGTGGGGGCGCTGGATGTGAGAGAGGCCAACTGGAATGGAGGAGTCCTTGGAAGCGCCTCTCTGAAACAGAGTGGCCAGATCTTCCTGGAGACTTGGCTCCAGGTGATAGCACAAGAAGTTAGATGGCACGGAGCGGTGAGGGGCAATGCCTTATTCTTGGGGATGGGGAGGGGATGGACAAATATGGTGCCAGACTGAATATGCTGGTCTCAGACATACTTGGGCTTCATCTTCCTTGCCTGGAGCTTCTGGCTTCACTTGCAGAGGGAAGGAATTGCAGAGGTTTGCATAACAAGCTGATACTAAATACTCCAGCATCCTCACCGGTTGCTCTAGAAAGGGCCTTGAGCACCCCAGCTTGCAGGACAGCTCCTCTCCACCACCCTACCCCCA
This sequence comes from Arctocebus calabarensis, assembly GCA_963573935.1. Taxonomy (NCBI): domain Eukaryota; kingdom Metazoa; phylum Chordata; class Mammalia; order Primates; family Lorisidae; genus Arctocebus; species Arctocebus calabarensis. The sequence continues at coordinate 25,825 of CAUYON010100000.1, forward strand.
TCCACAACCCTGTGCTTTGTCATCTTCACAACACTGTTCACTAACAGATGATTTTCTTCGGCATTTCTTTGCAAGCTTACTTACAGTGAAATCAGCTGAAATACATTGAAATAAGTTCAGTGACACACATGCAAAATGTGTGTGTCTGGTTCTCCACTGTATCTCTGAAAGTTAGAAGTGGACACACAGTCATATAGTGTGCACTCAACACCTTTGTCACTGGCCTGTGTGCAGCTGTTTAGTACCACTGAGTCCACTGGAACCTTGAACTTCCTTCATACTCTGGTGCAAGAGGGAAGAAAAGACTGCAAGACTCACTCAGACCTCCCTAGCACTATCAGGGCCAGCATCATGGGCATGTGACCTATGCAATTGCACAGTACACCCCCCCCACACACACACACACACAAAGAAGGTCTGCATGCTATAAGTCTTTGCTGTCATCCTCTTGAAATTCTTAATAATTTTTCAACAAGTAGCCTTGAAGTTTTATTTTTCCCTGGACCCTGCAGATTATGTAGCTGGTCTTGCCCTAGGGAGACATGCTGCAGAGCAGGAAACAGGCGAATGCAGAGCCTTCCTGATCCCACGAGGAAGAGAAAGCTGCTGGTCCATCCACCTGTCATTCAGCCTGGCACCATATTGTTGCAAGAAGCACAAGTCTATACTTCCTGTAGCCAGACATGGATTTGAAGTATCTCATGTGCATGTCTCTTCCTCCACTGACATTGGAGCTTAGGGTTTGTCTGATTTACCTGTATTTCCCCTGGGTCAAATGACCAGTAGGCATTAATTACAGTTGCTCAAAGAGCGGCTGAATCCCGGGCAGCCAAAAGAAACAAGTGGTTACAGCTTCCTCACCAGAGAATCCCAGGCAACTTCCTTTTCCAGGTTGAGATTAATCAGACTTTGCTGTCTCCCTTATGAACCTCATCCATATGACAGCTTCGAGGACTTGTGGCAACTACTCCACACTACTGTTTTGTATTTCTCGAAGTATTTGCCGTGCACTTGTCTGCATCAAGCCCTGGACTTGGTAATGAGGGAATATACAGCAAGGACACAGTCTTGGACTTCACATATGTTTTTCAAGAGAGGAGTGGGAACTTTTCTTGGAATTTACTAATACTGGGTAGAAAGTCTTGAGGGCCCAGACTTCCCAGGAAGATGTTTGCATGGTCCTGAGACTCTCACAGCAAGATGAGGAGCTTACAGGTGGCGGAGGTACACAGCTGAGCAGTCCCAGCTGAAAGCCTGCCAGGGTGTTAAAACCAGAAATGTGTAGTGCTTGACAGAGAACAAGGAAGAGTTTGCCAGAGGCACTCGTGTAAAGAGAAATCATTGGATTTGAAGCTGGGTGGGAGACCGGACAGGCTAGTGCTGAATCTTGAATGCTGAATCAAGAGCCTGCACTTTATCCTGTGGGCAATGAGGGATGTGGCATGTCAGAACAGTGCTTCAAGAAGATCTTGCTGCTGGGGGCGGGCAGAAATGTTTGCAGGAAGGGAGCTGGAGCCTATTTTCTCCCATGAAAGGAGTGTGGATCTGAACAAGAGGAGAGCCAATAGGGATGGCCAGAAGGGGAGCCACAGGAGGGAGCAACATCAACATCAGGGATGTGGAATTGACAGAAGGAGTGGGGGAGGAGGCAGAGAAGGCATGGTTGCTGGAGAAGGCTCACAGGGTCTTCCCAGGTGACCAGGGTGGCAGAGCAGAAATGTGGAAGGCAGGAGGAGGAGGAGGAAGAGCTCTCAGCTACAGCCAGGTTCCTTGCATTTTACATTTCACTCTCCAATGTTCCATTAGGTAACTTCCCTCTCTGTAGCTGTTTGTACTTCAGATATGCTTCTTTTCAACTTGATATTCAAGCTGGATATAAACAAAACGTTGGAGCAGCTGTATTTTCATAACTAAACCAAACTACCCACTGATCAGAATAGCAGTAAGCAACCCTCTTGTCAGTTGTGAATGATTGAATTTAATAATCGACATCAAACCACCATGTGTCCTGCTATCTATGTGGTTTAGAGATAATATCATAACTGTTAGTCATAAATTCCGTGTATTCCTGCCCCAGCTTGGCACAAACTGCAGTGTGTGTACAGCATGCTTTTCTTATGGAGTCAAGAGAAGCACGCCAAGTCTTTCAAGAGTCTTAGCTTATGTACCTGGGCTTGCAGCAAGACTGAGTTGCCAGAAATACCAGGGAAATCAAGCTGGAGAAAGAACTGTCTGTGGGGCTAAACCAAGTGCTAAAATGGATGAAGGGGCAAGTAGGGAACAGTCAGGCTTTAGAGCAGAGAGATGGACAGTAAAGGGCAGCAATGGGTAGTGACTGCCTCTGTGCTCCACTGCAGACAGGGCAGGGTTTGAATTTCAGATCCTCCACTAGCTACCAGATAAATGGCTATTAGCAAGTTACTTAAAGCCCCTGAGACTGCGTTACTTATGTGTAAAATGAGAATTAGAACACTTTCCACCTCACATGGCATTTGTGGCAATTTTATTGGACATAGCATGTAAAGCATTTAGCATTAGTACTCAACCAAACTTACCTGCCATCGTCACCATCACTGTTACTAGCTAATAACTGATAACCAGCAATGCAAATACACCTGCTATCCCTGAAGTGTCTGGTGAAGTAGCAAGAACCCAGCCCCAGACATACACTGCATATCAAAGGACTCATATCCTAGGCAGGTTGAAATGCTGTGGACAAAGCAGGATTCTAGACTTCAGAAAATTGGACCACCTAGTGATCATCTCGGGCTGCTGACACCTAGTCTACAAGGGAAAAGAGAAGCATGACTGACAATAGAGAGTGAGGGTCCCTAGCACATCGGTGGTTTTGAAATCCACTGAATTGGATGCTGTCACTCATGGAGAGAGAAGACATCTGAAGCTAGAGTCTGAGAGGGGTGTCACAGAAGCCAACAGAAGAGAGTGCATTTCTGGTAGGCTGCTGGTTTAACCGTGTGCCAGTAAGACCAGGACTGGATGGTACCCAGTGGTTTAATCAACAGAAAAGTCTTTGGTGAGCTTGGGACAGGGGCAGGTCCACACAGGGTTGAGAAGTGCATGAGATGGGAGGCAAGAGGACGGAGAATGCGACTGTACACAGATGGAGAAGTGACTGGAAAACGGGGAGAGCTGTATCGCCTTCCACGCAAACATGGAGAGAGAGGCCTCATGTGAGGGCCATGTCTGTTTCTTCTCTGAGTCCCCAGGGCCATGGAGAGGAAGGGAAAGATTCGAGGAGGAGCTAAGGATGGTGGCAAATGCTTCTGGTCAGCAGGCGAGAATGATGAGGTCTGGAAAGGGTGTGCTGTGAGATGTGACTGGGTGAGGAGGATGTGAAGTCAGCGAGTGTAAATAGTTCCTCACCTGGAGGAAAATAGAGACAGCTAGAGTGAAGCAAGTATTTGAAACGCTTTGATGTTTGGGTTTTAAAGATGAATGAGACAGAAGCATGTATGCTGTAAAGAAGAAGCCAGTTGAAAGGAAAGGGTGAAACTATAGAATATGGAGGAAAGGAAATATGGAGACACTTCATGAGGTCCTGGGTGTGGTCAGAGTCCGGTGGAGAGAAGTGGCTTACTAGTGGGGCACGAACCCTCTTCCTTGGGGGAGAGAAGGAGGGAGGGAGGGAGAGAAGAAGAGAAGAAATAGGCAGGCTCATTCATTCATTCAACTAACATTTATTAGTATGTGCCAGGTACTGGCCTAGGTACTAAAGATAATAGCAATGAGAAAAACAAATCAAAATCCTTCCCCTTATGAAGCATACGTTCCAGAGGGAGGAGACAGACCTTAAAAAGCATATACATCCATGGGCGGTGCCTGTGGCTCAAAGGAGTAGGGCACCAGCCCCATACATCCAATAGGTGAATTACAGAGTACATTATAAAGTTTGGTTTGGAGATAACCAAGCAGGTAGAGTGAGTAGGATTGGGAATGCTGGGGTGCATCACAATTTCAAATAAGATGCTCAGGGAGAGCATCACCGAGAACGCCATGTCTGGGGGAAAGCGTTCTAGTAAGAAGGAAAAATAAATGAAAGTTACTGAAGTCACAGCATGCCTGCCCTGTCCCGGGCACAGGGAAGGACACTGTCACTGGAGGAGAATAGAGAAGGAGGAAGGAAGAGGAGATGAAGTCAGAGGATCACAGAGTGGGGCTGTTCACTCTGATTAAGAATGGGAGTCTTGGGGAGGGTTATGAGCAGGGGAGTGGCATCGTTTGAATGACCTTTATTTTGGAAGGACCACTGCCTTTAGAAGTTTAGAAGAAATTGATAATGGCAAAGATAAAAACACAGGGGCTAATTGGGAGGCAATCACAGCAATCCAGAAAAGAGATGATGATGGCTTGAAACAAGATGGTAGCAGTAGAAATAGTGAGAAGGGCTCAGACTCTAGAGATATCTTGAAAATAGGATTTCCTGACAGATTATATATGAAATGTCAAAGAAATGGAAAAGTAAGAGATGACTTTGGAAGGGTAGAATTACTGCCAGCTGAGATGGGAAAAGCTATGGATCGAACGGGGTTTGTTTTGTTTTGTTCAGACAGGTCAGAAGTTCAGTTTTAGACATGTTGAGTGGAGGCGTCGATTAGACCCCCAAGTTTAGGTGTGTTTGTTTATGAGTCTGAAGTTTGGGTGGGAGAACAGTGTAGGCTGGAACTGTAAATTTGAGAATCATCGGTACAGAGATGGCATTTAAAACTTTGGGACTGGACGAGATGAACATAGGAACGAGCACAGCTGGAGAAGAGAAACAAGGACGGAGCCCTGAGGTGTTCCAGCTGTCAGAGACCGGGTAGAAGAGAAGGAGCCCGGGAAAGAGACAGAGAAACATAACCAGCGATGTAGCACAATGGAGAGAGCGAGGCATTCTGCAAGGTAGGAAGGAGGTAGGGACCAACAGTCATGCTGCTGGGGTCCAGAGGGATAAAACTAGGAATTGACCATTGGGCTTAACACTGCTTAAGGCAGCACTGTCCTTGCCAAGAGAAATGTAGAGGTTATGTGTGCACACCCTTTGGGGGGGCGGGGGAGGCTAAAGACTACTTGAAGTGGGCACACATAAGACTAGCAATTGGACACAAGAAGTGCGGAGAACTCTTTGGAGAACGAGTGCTGTGGCAGAGGACTGCAGCAGCACCGGGCAGTTGCTGGGGACAGTCCCAGCATGTGTGCCTGCCCAGGGTGCCTGAGTGCAGAGTGAAACCTTTGTGCTCCAGGGGAGGGCGGAGCTGTCACTGAGTGAGAAGGAGGTTTGGAGGGGGACAGCCCTACCTCCAGACTCTGAGGGACGTGGGGTGCTGGGGCCCAGTTGTGAGGTCCTGACTGGGTTAGTGACTGAGTGCACGGCTGAGAGGCCTGCAGAATAGCCGCGTCCTCCAGGCAGAGGAGCGGGCAGTGCGTTTGGAGACGCGGTATGCACGGGCGAGGCGCTGGCAGCCCAGGGAGCTTTTGAAGATGTGGAGAGGACGCAGCGCTCAGGGCTCCGCGGAAGCTGCAGAAGCACGGGAGGGGCAGTGTCGGGCGGGCTTGCTGTGGTTTGAGGGAGATGACTGACAGCATCCCTGTCCCTTCCCCTTCAAGTTCAGGCTAATTTCAAAATAAAATGCAGGAGTCAGAGGACACATCTCCAAATGAAGGCGACAGAAACTCTGGTTGGATCTATAGCCAAATGGGCATCCGTCAATGCCACCTTCCCCCCACCCCTGCCCCAAATTGAACATGACCACCTTTTTTGAAGGCAGGTGGCAGTGCAAGGCTCCCGCATGTCACAGGGAAAGGAGAGAGGCCATTTCTGTATTTCCGACACCCTGTCTCACCACCCAGGGAGGAGTGAAGGGATGAACAGAACAGTTCCCTCGGAGGGCACGGAACAGATCTTTCCTGCGTATGGCAAAGTGCGGGCACTGCACAGAGGAGGAGACGCTTGCTTACAGCCTCCCGGGCTTTGCTCCTTTTCATCCCTGAGGCTTTAATGATTAAGTCTCAGATTAAGCAGCAGTGGGGGTGAGACCCTCGTGTTTGTAGCCAAGGCTGGAAGGACTGAGTTGTGAGAATGGTTCTCACCTTCCTGAAGCCTTTCCTCAGACACCCATCCTGTTCTCATGCATTGTCCATCCCGCCCTCCTTTCTCACAGGCGCAGTGCTGGGGCTGCAGGGACGAACCAGATCCAGTCTCTGCCTTCAGGAAGTTTGCATTTCTCATGTGGTGAAACAGGCAATGCACAGAGGAGGAGGTAAATCTGATGATTTCCAGTATGAAATGCCACGAAGAAAATAACATCAGCAATGTAGTGAGGAATTCACACTGGGAGGATGACTAGGGGAGACTGTCAATCTGGCCAGGGTGCAGGGGGCATCTTGGGTCCCTCTTGGGTTCTCTTCACAGCTCAGACCCTCAGGAAAATCAGCTTCGAGCCCCCTTCGCCATCTCTTATTCCAGTGTGGAAGACAGGGAGCTGGAGGAAGGTAAAATGACAAGGCTATTAATATACGAGAGCCTGCCAAGCCATTATCGTTTATTTCAAGTGGTGGCAAAAGCAGATGACTCATCCTCCCGAGCTGCAGGACTTTGCACCAAACAGTCTGCATGGTTTACTGGCTTGCCTATTTTCCCGATCCTGAAGTTCAGGGGACAGGGCTCTGGAGCTTGAATAACCTTGCAAAGCAGTATTTCTTCACCCCGATCCTAAGGAAGATTTCCCCAAAAGGTCTCGAGAGAGCAAACAGATACTTCAACACTGACTGTGAGCAGAGAGGTTTCCCAGTAAATATGAAGCCAGGTGTCTCCATGGAAGACATTGTGTTTTTCTTGCCCTCTCTCACCAGCCACAGGTCCTTGCATTGTCATAGATTAAAGAGGAAATGAGGGACTCTCTTGCTTATGTTCTCAGGAGTATTTTTCCCCTAGTGTCCCGGTCAAATATAGCCTACTTACTGGAAGACATTACTTCTCCCAAAGCTGTGGAAAATTCATTGTTGAGTTCGTAATTCCTGCTGATCAGCTGTTACAACTGGGATTGTTGAGTTTAGTCAGGTCCTCTCAGAGGCTCCTTGTATGGAAGCTCTGCCATGAAATCTGCAGTGGGGAGCAGCCTATACTACAAAAGGGATTTGTTCCAAAAGACTGGGAGGTGACATCTCTATGGAAGGCTATAGTTTCAGTGCAGAAAGGTCTTTACAAAGAGCAGGTGTTCTCTCTTCCTTGCTGCACCATCACTAGTTAGAACTCAGCTCCGGAAGGAATTATCAGGGCGGGTTTTCTTGTGTGAACTCCAGAGGCCTCTATGGCAGGTGAGATGAGTTTGGCACCTTTTGCTTCTATGAGCACCTTTCACAGGAGCAACAAAGAATATCTTTCTTCCTCAAAGAGCCTAGTAGGATGGGCTTTAAGAAGAACCAGGGTTTGAACTATAAAGGAGTTGATGAAGGTAGCCTTAAATTTTTCCTGAAATTGGAGGCCTCTTTAGAGTATCCCTCACAAATGAGCCATCCAACTTGGTTTGAATCAGGGATGCGGAGTGCACTACCTCCACAGGGCAGCCTGTGTCACTTGTAGACAAGCTCTACAGCTAAGAAGTCCTTTGTCATAGTAAGTGAAGAATTTTCCGAGAACAGATAGAGGAGCCAATCACCTGTCGCTCACATTTCAACTCTAAGTTGTGCAGGAGAAAACATTTCAACGTGAAATGAGAGAGCCTGTCCCTGTCACTCATGTGCTCTATGCACTTCGGCAGGCAAGGTTTGAGCTCCCTCTGCTTGGATAGCCACCCTTTGACATTCAGTATTCATTTTCACAAGGAAAGCAAGTAGGTGACACATGATCGTAATACCTTTGATGTTATATGGACTAAAGATTAGCCACATATACAGAAACATCACAATTATCTGCATGTCTCTAATTCAAACAGGAAGGCTCTACCACTTCTTCTTTTTCTCTCTCTCTCTTTTTTTTTTTTTTTAGAGATAGAGTCTCACTTTATCACCCACTGTAGAATGCTGTTACGTCACAGTTCACAGCCACCTCTAGCTCTTGGGCTTAGGCGATTCTCTTGCCTTAGTCTCCCGAGTAGCTGGGACTACAGGCGGCTGTCACAACACCTGGCTATTTTTTTCTTGCAGTTTGGCGGGGGCCGGGTTTGAACTCACCACCCTCGGTATATGGGGCTGGCGCCCTACTCACTGAGCCACACGTGCTCAGGCTCTGGCACTTCTTCATGGGAAAGTTTTCAGGACTTCACTTAAAGCCTGTTCACACTCAGTCTAATTATACCATGGAAATTTGATTTCCCAGTCCACATCAGCTTAACAGCAAAATTAGAAGGGACCAGAGCTTACTTACCTGATGACCCAGGATACAAATAGTTAGCATTGTTTTCTCTTGTATTATTTATTATTATTTAAATCCAGGCTTTTTTTTCCTTTTCATAAATTTCAAAATATTAAGGGGGTATAGTGTTTTTGCTACATGTAAGCCTTCTTTCAGTGAAATATAACCCTTTCTAACTTCATTCCAACCTCATCAAAAAACAAGGTGATAGTAATTTTTAGTTAGTTTTTTTTTGTGTGCATGTGAGCCTTTTAAGATGTTTTAAGGTTCAGAATGACTAATTAGGTTATGTCAAGTGCAATAATAAAATACTCTTACGATTTATCCAAAAAGAAAATAAATAAACCTTCTTTCACCCTTAAGTTGGGGGTTTTATAATCAACACAATTGGCCACAGAATTTTCTGTGCATTCTTAGCAAAATCGTTTTCCCTTTCTGACCCTTGTTTTCTATTTTCGCTTGTTTGTTTGATGTGAAGAAGATGATAGTTCCCTTGCATACTTGGGCTGTGTTATTGCTCAAGTCAGCTATTGTGTTGGATCATTTACAGTGCTTTTATCTGCAAATAATGAAAACTCTTACTCAGACTGAGTCAGGCAACAAAAAACATTTAATAACAGGAAGTCCAGAGGTATGTGGGCTGCTGGGTTGCTTAATTCAGCAACTGAATATGTCATTCAGGACCATCTCACAGACATTACAATGGACTTGGGGCTCTTCTTTAGCAGCAGAACTTGAACTAGAATAAGAAGTAGACCTAAAGTCATCTGTCAATGAACTCACAGCTCTGTTCTCTGCCTGAGCTCCTTTAGCATTGTGGGTTGTCCAGTGTCAGACACTGCTTTCCATAGGAGTCTGTGCTGAAAAAAAATCACTGGAAGTTGCAGAAAGCAATTTCAGGGTGCCATTTATGTCAAACGAGGGGGTAGTCCCGTAACACCAAAAAGAACCCAATTCCATGACAAGGTATATAGTGTACCAAATGGAAAAGGGGATGGGAGAAGACACGGTCCGGTCATGCTTCTCTTCAGGAGTGCTGAGACTGTTAGACACGGGAGGGAGACGGTGGGAAGTGAGGATGGAATTGGTTGCTCCTCCAGGTGTACAAGGGTCCCCTCGAAGATTAAAGGAGAGGAGTTTGGTCAGACTGTGTTTTTTTGAAAGGTTAATCGGGCTGTGATGGTAAGTCTGGATTTGGAGAGATGGATTCTGTCCTAGGTCAGAGAAGAGGGGGAGGAGTGAAAGGGGGGAAAGCTGGCAGTTCTTATTCTCAATCTGGCAGTTGTTGAGCCTGTGAGGGACAGTTTGGCCAGTGAGGACCTTCAGGTTTCAGGCTGAGCCCACTGAGCGCCTCCCTGACATGGGCTCCGTGGGAGAGATGGACAGCCATGTGAGGGAAGTAGGGCATCGGGAGGTGTTCGCTCTGAGTCCACCTGGAAAGTTCTAGGAGGCAGTTGAATATATGAGGCTGGGACTCGGGATGAAAACCTAGATGAGAGACTGAGTCTGCATATCAGGAACAGTATTGCATAGCTCCAGGGATTTTCCAAAGCATCTCCATCTGCATGAGTTTATTTAACCCTCATCCCAGTTCTGTCAGGCACACATCATTTTTCCCACTTTCCAGCTGAGGTAACTGAGTCTCAGAGAAATTATATGTGCCTGAGTTTGCACAGTCAGGAAGTGAGCACAGTGGGACTAGAATACAGGTCCCCTAATGCTGAATGTCACATGTTTCCCACTGAAGTGAAGCAGCTTATGGTAGAAGTATATGAAAATTGCTAAGGTCCCTCAGAAAGCTTAAAGAGCACAGGAAGAGGGGTAGGCAGAAGATAGAATCGTGGGGCTTTCACTGATGTCCGTGAGGGCTGCAGAATTCGGATTGATGGGACCTAACTGCTATTCCATTTGCCTTTGGTCTCTGGACTGTGCCTAGGCTCCTGACCCCGACGATGCTGCTTCTTTGCCTCTCTCTGCTCTCCCTCATTCCTACTCCAGTCCCTCCTCCCTGAATTCCTACTGGAGTCACTCACTCCTGGCGTGTACGTTAGACCGTGGCTCTGTGAATTGTGCCTTGTGCTTCTCAACCTCGGCGGCATCCTTGACCGTTCACTCACTGGACCTACTCCGGGCCTTCCTGCGTGGGTCTTGTGCTCTGTGCGGAGCGAGGCTGGTTGGCCTTCAGGCTCTGGACTCTGATAGCCTGGGAGTGCCACAGGGAGGAATGAATTCAGCCATATTTATTCATCCCCTCAGGCCTGCCTTCCTGCCTAGTAGGTCATGGAGGAATGGCTGGGTTTGCCTTGATTGGCAAATAAAACTTAGTGAAAGTTCACAGGACACATTAGAAATGAGGGCTTTGTAGGCCAGAGGGCAGTATTCTGGGCGACTCTCCCAGAGAGGCAGTGGGGAAAACCTAAAAGGCAAGTGTCAGCCAACTTGGGGTGAGTTGGCAAGGATTCTGAGGAAGATAATGGAAGCTCTGATTCCTGCCCTCAGGGAAAGGAAAGGCCTCCTTTTCAGGCCCTCAGAAGGAGGAAGAGAGCAAAAGAAATGCACTGAGAACCATCATACTTCTCATCCCACACTCTCCAGCCTGAGGAGTGAAGGTTCTGCAAGACAGTATTCAAAGAAATGAAGTTCACCACTTTTAGCATCAAGGCTTTTGAAAAGTGTTATTTAAACCACATTAGGAAAGAGGCACGTCTCCAAGACCGGGCATCAGACATGTACAAGTTCTTCCTAATGACTTCGGGTTCTTACTGTGAACTTCAATTCCTGTTCTTTGCCTTGACAGTAGTTATCTCTGTTGCTGCTTAGATGTAGTCACTTCACTCCTACCGGAAATGGCCGCAGATGGTTGTGCTTTTTGAGTCGTGTCTCTCCTTTTGCACAGTTTCTTCTCTTTCTTTACTGTCAGTCTGTCAACTGCCACTTCTCATGATCGCCAGCGAGCCTGCTTCTTGCAGGAATCCACTTTTCCTTGCTGTTTCTCATTTGCATTGAGATAGGAATTTAGATACACGTGTTTCAAGCAAACTAGTTGGTGGGTTCAGAGTCAAATGCTGAGGGGACCCCTGTGACAAAAGTGCGTGTGCCCTGCAGCTTGGGCTCGTGACCAAGATTTCAATTGCTCTGAGGGCTTTCCTTTTTGTTTTTCTTTTTCTTTCCTTCTCAGTTGTGTTCTCATTAAGCACAGCTTATTCATTCTTCCAGCAAATATTGTCTGAACATGTCCCATATGTCAGGGATTCTTCCAGAGCCTGGGGATGCAGAAAGAAGCAAAGCAGGAAAGGTCCCTGACTTCACAAAGCTTTCATTTTGTGGGAGGAGACACTTTCAAAAATAAATCCACAACACAATATATTTGAAGATGAAAAATACTAGGAAGAGAAATGAAGTGGAGGTTGATATCACGTAGGTCATTATTTATAGAATGCTCAGATTCAATGGAGGGAATGAGCCACATGGCTATGTGAGGAGAGAATATTCTAGAGAAAAGAAAAAGAAATATGCAGGCCCTGAGGTGAGTGAGTGCCTGCCTGTGTGTCAGAGAAATGGCAATGGGTCCAGTGTGGTGGAGTAGATCGGAAATGGTGAGAACAGATGAGGTCAGAGAAGGGTCAGATGCTGAAATGTCTTCAAAGCCATTGGAAAGATGTTTGTTTTCACTCTAAATTAGATGGAGAGCCATTAAAGAGATTTTTTTCGAGGCAGGGTCTCATTCTGTCACCCAGGCTAAAGGGCTCCCTGCAACCTCCAAGGCCTGCTCTCTAGTGATCCTTTCACCTTGGCCTGTCAGAGTGCTTGAATTACAGGTGCAAGCCACCACACCCGGACTAAAGAAGTTTATAACAGACAGTGGTGTTAGGGACTGAATTGTGTCACCCCTGTCCCATTCTTATGTTGAAGTCCTCACCCCCAGTACTTTTACAAAGGTAATCATGCTAAAATGAGGTCATTGGGATGAGCCCTGTGGCTGGTGTCCTTGTAAGAGGAGATAAAGACACAGACATACAAAGAGGGAAGACCATATGAAGGCCCAGGGAGAAAAACATCCATCTGCAAGTCAAGGAGAAAGGCATCAGGAGAAGCCAACCCTGCCCACACCTTGCTTCTTGGACATCTAACCTCCGGAACTGGAGGAAAATATGTTTACGTTGTCTCTTAGTCTGTTTCCAGTTTCCTTTCCGTCAATAAAATAAAAGAGCTGGCACATGGCTGCCCAGCTAGACCACATTTCCAAGAATCTCCTACAGGTAGAAGCTGTTCTATGACTATCTTATCCGTGGCGAAACGTAAACAGAAGTAACTTGTGCCACTTCCTGGCTGGGATCTTAAGACCGCAGTGTGTTCTCTCCTTGTTCTCTTCTCTCTTTCCATCAGTGGGAATCCTTTTAAGGTGGCAACCCACATTTAATTAGGTAGATGATGTCAGTGTCCTAATGGATTTCCAAGTAACAACTTGGAAGGAACCTGGGTTTCTAAATGACTTCAAAGGGGAGGAACCACCACTTGCCAACTATTCACATCAGGAATGCTAAGTGAGAAACGAATAAACTGCTTTCTTATCTCAGTCATCATACTGGTGAATTTCTGTTACAGTAACTTAACTTTACCAGAACTGAAATGCAATTGTAAATCAAAGTAGGGTGCTATTGCAACCCAATCCCAGCAAGTAGGGAGGTGGGGACAAAGATATTGATATTACAAGCTTGAAAGCTGGTAACTCTTTTCGTGTCATGACAAAACATGGAAAAACTGTCACATTAAATAACTTTGAATTTATTCTAATGCCTACTGAGACCCTAGCTCTCAGCAGTGATTGGGAACAGTCAGAATGTTGGTATTGGCTGCTTCTTGATGGTTTTAGAAGAGAGATGGATTACAAAGAGGTAATCTCGGACAAGAATTTTCCCCGCCTGCAATCTGAGATGGAAGGGAATAGAGACAGTCCAAACGTATGGGGTCCTCAGGTTAGGAAAAGGCCACTACTTAAGTAATTGTAAATGGCTAGAGAGAAGACTGTCATTCTCAAAGTTCCAATAGAACTTTTCAGCCAATCAGAAATTGATTAGACTGTGGCAAAGATTAGACTAAGTGAGGGCTGCCTTAATTCCTAAACATACTGTTTCAGTTGATCTCAGGGAACCACCAGTAAAATGCTGCAGAGAATCATGAACCAAGCAAATAAATAAAGCAAAGGGAAGAGCTGTATCTATGACTAGAACCTCAACAGACCTGGAACAAATGTACCAGAAGCCTTCCAAATTTTGTGCTTGAAAAAATTTGTTACTGAAATTTTCAGCTGGATAAAAAGTGAAGAGAATAGTATGATGAACTCCCATGTACCCATTTTTTAGCCTAACTTCAACAATCACCAACTCATGGTGAATTGAGATTCAGTCACATCCCCACTTTTTCCTCTGGGATTACTACACGATGTGCACACACACAAAGAAAAGTGCACATAACCTCAGGGTGTAGCTCGATAAACATATTCTTATAATCAACACCAATCTCAAAAATCAGAGCTCGTGCAGTTCTCCAGGGCACACCTGTGCTTCTTTCCAGTAATTACACATTCCAAGCAAATAACCATGTTACAGTGATGCCTATCAACATTGAATAGTTGTGTCTATTTTGATTTTCATATAAATTGAATATGTAAAGTTTGTATTCTCTTGTGTCTGGTTTTTATTGCTAACCAGAATATCTATTGAGGTTCTTCCTCATTGTTGCATAAATCAGTAGTTACTTCTTTACTTATTGTCATGTAATATTCCATCTTATACTATATTTCCAGCACACTTGACTTATGAAATTTTTTAAATTTCATTCCACTTCTGTTGAACATGTGAAATGTTTCCAATGTAGGGAGTTATTATGAATAAATCTGCTATAGAAATTCTTGTACATATTAATTCATGCATGTATTTATTTTGGTTATACTCTAAAAACTAGAATTGCTGGGTCAAAGGGTGTGCACATATCCAGCTTTAGTAGATACAGACACTTTTCTAAAATGGCTGCACCAATTCACATTCCTGCCAGCAATGGATGAGAGTTCCCTTTGCTCCCCATTCCCATTAATGCTTCATTTTTGTTTGTTTTTAAATTTTTCATTTCAAAATATCAAGGGATACAGATTACTTAGTTACATGGACACTTTGTATAGTGCTTAAGTTGGGACTTTTAGCGTGCACATCACCAGAATAGTATTCATTATGCCTGATAGGTAAGTTTTTACCCTTTCCCTTCCTCCCCTTCATGATTTCTAATGACCTTTAAGTATTCCAAGAATGGAAAAACAAATACCACATGTACTCACTACTAAATTGAAACTAACCAAAGCTTCTTATAATCAGCCTTTTTCATTTTAGCCACTCGGCTGGATATGCAGTAATATGGAACTGTGGTTTTAATTTTTTTTGTCATTTGTATATCTTTTTGGTTATTAAGTCCCTTTTCTCTTTGGTTTTCTACATTTTTGTTATTGCTTTTTAACAATTCTTTATATATTCTGTGTAGGAGCCTCTGTTGACTCTATTGTAAATATCTTCTCCCATTGTATAAGGCTTTATAGCCTTTTAAAGATTTTTTTCACATCTCAGTGCTATAAAGATGTGTTCCTATATTGTGTTCTAAGAGCTTTAGCATTTTGTCTCTTACATTTAGTTGTATAATCCCTCCAGAATTGATTTATGTGTATAGTGTGACGTAGGTGCTGATTCATTTTTTTCCCCACATGGATAGCAAATTGATCTAGCATTGCAGTGGCACTTTCATTATAAATCAAATGATAGTATTTCTGTGGTTTTGTTTCTGTTCTCTCTATTCTGTTGCTGTGGTCTGTGTTATTAGAGCTTTATCTGGTAGTTTTAGTCCTCCGAGTTTTTTCATCTTTAAATTTGCCTTGGTTGGCCATTTGTAGACCTTTACATTACCATATAAATGTTAGAATAATATTGTCAATTTACACATACACACACTCAAACCTGCTGAATATTTGTTTGGGAATTGTGTTTAATACATAAATTAAGTTGGGAGAGTTGGCATCATTAAAATATTGAGTTTTCCAATCCGTGAACATACTTAAACATTTCTGAGACAAATTTATGGCTGAAGAAACTACAACCACCCAAATTTCCAACTGACAAATAGACAAATACATGCAGCATATCCATACAGTGGAATATCACTAATATTGCAGGGAGCCCTGGGGATACCTCATTGCCATAGAGAGCAATGAGGTGCTGATCTCTGCTACCACATAGATGAACCTTGAAAACATTACATTAAGTAGAAGAAAAAAGTCATGAAATGTCACATATGGCATGATTCCATTGAAATGAAATGTGCAGAATAAGCAAATTTATAGAGACAAAAAGAAGATAGTGCTTGCCAGGGACTAGAGGGAATGGAGGGATAGAGTGTGGGTGATGTTTAAAGGGTATAGAGGCTCTTTTGGAGGTGATACAAGTGTTCTGAAATTGATTGTGGTGTTGCTCACACAATTCCACGAATATACTAAAATACATTGAATTGTAAACTTCAAGTGGATGAATGTATGATATGTAAATTATCTTATTTGAACTACTGCTACCACACACAAACACACATACCCCATAACTGTGGTCTGACAAATTTCTTAATTCTTTAAGCTCTAAATCAGCCCCTACAAAAGATGTATTCTCTAATATTGTGCCTCCTGGAGATTTTGGAGAATGGTTATCTGTAGTACTTGAAAGCAGCATGGGTCGTTTCATTATGAAGACGGTGCCCTTTGTGTACAAAGAAGGGTGGACAGAGAGGTGAATTGTAATAAACATTGTTAATTGCCCACCAAACCTACTTCCCATTTATTCCATTATAATAGAATGATAAGAGAATGCACGGACACTCCTGTTGACTACATTTTCTAGCACTTTCTGCAGTTAGGTGTGAACATATGACTACATTCTTACCAATAAATTGTGAACAGAAGTGATATGAGCTTCTCTTCGGCTGGAGCCTTAAGAGAGTGGACATTCTCTTTCCCAGCCTTGCTAGCTGAAACCCTCTTGTGCTAGTCACTGATTCTAATTGTGTAGAAGATGACATGTTCTAAGGGATAGAAGGAATGGAGTGACAGTGATTTGTAGAGAAAGGAGCTGGGTTCCAGCATGGCCTTGTGCTCCAGAGCTAGAACATTCACATGACAGAGAAATATACATATATGGTATATTAATATATTCTTCATAGGTAAATTATATATGTTAATCTGGTCTATTATTATTTTTTCAGTAGCTTAGGTTTGCCATAACTAATACAAGGGAGTCCACAAAAATGAAGACACCCTCTTCAACTAAAAATAGGGAATTTGGAAGCTTGCACTCAGCCAAGCCCAAGGAAGAAGCCACCAATTGCCTCAAGGTCTACAGTTACCACCTTGCTACCTGGCCACACTCAGAAGAAAGTTTCTACATGTGGCACTTCCTGTCATTCCACTAATTGTCAATTGTCCTTCGAGAAGTCCCTCCTATAGGAGGGCCCCAGGGAGGGAGACGAGCAGTATGAATGAAGGATTCAGGCCTGGCTCTGAGATTACGGTACTCACTGAAAAACTCAAAGCTATTTAAAAGACTTCAGGCTCTCTATAGTCCCACTAGGTTGCTAAAGACTTTGTATTCTCCACAGTCTGTGTTGAGATTGGCTCAGGCTTTGAAGTAGAGCGAGCACACTCATTCACTCATATGGAAAGAACTCTTCGGTACTAGGAAGGCCCAGGGGTAAAGGCTATTTCCCAATTCTTCAGTCACTTTATATTTTTCCAAGAAAAGCATGCTTTATTTCAAGAATGTGTAAAGAGCTAGAAAAGAAAACAGTTTTCTCAGGGGGAAATGAGGTCAACTTATGAGGGTTATGTGATATTTTTAGAAAACTGCTTCTGAAGGTCAGGTCAGACTTTCTCCTGACTTACTAGCTCACTGGGGGAATTCTAGAATTCCACTGTTGACATAAAGAGCTCAGAATCCAAACTCATTGATGTAATGATAGGGACATTAATTCCCAGAGAGGGCAAGGAACTTGCCCAAGGTCATCTAGCAAGTCAGTGGTTGAGTTGGGATAACAATTCATGTTGACTACCTGCTTGTATAATTACTGCCATAGCCCAGACACAAGCAGAAATTCTCACTTTATGTAAATTACTTATGTCTATGGATTTGGCACAACAATTTTCCTTTTGCTGCCTGGAAAGCTTAGAAGAGTTGCTAAGCAAAGACAGTGGAACAACCTGTAAACAACAAGGCCTGTATTAAGGGCACACATGAGACTGGATTTGGCTCCATGCCAATAAGCCTCTGAGCCCAAATTGCTATCCATCCCCCTCCTACAAAGGCACCATGAAAGCACAGTGCCGAGGGCCTCTCACTACCCTGTCTCCTCCTGCTCCCCCAGCCACATTGCGTTGAACCTGCATATGTGGTAAGTATGAGCTGGCACTGTATTTGAAAGACAGAGTACATTTCTTTGTTTGTCTTTGACCACCCCCCAGCAGGCACTCAGCAAAGTCCAAAGGGTGGAATCTCTCACCAGCTGCAACATTCTAACCGGCTATAATAACAAAGATCATGCAGGTGACTCAGCAACAGGGATACTAATTCCCAGAGAGGGAAACAGAATAGTTCTGAATAGTTTCACCTACGACTGTGACCTGATAAACCGTTTGGTTAGCAATCAGACTATTTTCTTTTTTTTTTTTATGATTAATAGTGAAGCTTGAATATCCTCCCAGCTGTAGGCAAGATGATCTGAGTGACAGCTCAAGATGGGTTTGTGGAGGTGGGGTCCACTTAACCCCTCCAGAAATAAGTGTTCTTTTTAGTGAGTAAGACAATCTACAGGGCTAAGTATTGGAGAGAAAGAAGTAATAGGCTAGGGAAATTCCATGTGTAGGTGGACAGATGAACCATATCTTGAACTTCCATGGTCATCAGAACCAACTGAGGAATGTGTTAAAGTGCAGACTCCTGGGTTTGTCCTGGACATTTTGATACAGGAGGTCTGGAGAAGGAGATTCTATTGCTGGCAGCTCAAGACAGAACTACGGGGGTGGTGCCTGCCCCATATACTGGAGGTGGTGGGTTCAAACCTGACCCTGGCCAAAAATTGAAAAAAAAAAAAAAGACAGTACTATGTGTTGATAATTGGTCTCAATCACACCTGAGACTCTCCTGAGCCAGACTCAAGTGAGCTAGAAGTTTCTGCCTTCTATCTTCAAATGTACCCCATTTCTCCATTTAGCCAACTAGCCTCGGTCAGTGTACTACCTGAAATAACCTGTCAACAATAGCCTCTGATAACTGCACAGACCCTGGAAGTTTCTAAAATGCCTCCCAGGCACACAGTCATTTCGTTTTCATGTGAACCGTGGGGTAGGTTGGGACTACATGAAGTCAAGCAACTTCAAATCAGAATTTCCAAACTCTGATTCAAATCCTAATCTCAGATTCTAGCTCAAGGAGTGTTCTACTGCCCCAACCCCTCTAACCTGTTCTGTCAAGAGGCATGAAGCTTCTGATTTTATCGTTGCTACTAGGCTGCCAGTCCCCCTCCCTCCACCTGAGGTCCAGGCCAGAGCTCTGTCCTCCTCTACCACCAGCCAGGCCCTCCCTGAACAGGTGATATCCCCTATACTTCTCCTTCCTTCTCTCCATCAGAACACACTGCCCTGGACTGGGCTCCTGTCCTCAGAATCACCAGGTTTAAGGGCGGCGTCTGTGGCTCAAAGGAGTGGGGCGCCGGCCCCATATGCCAGAGGTGGCAGGTTCAAATCCAGCCCCAGCCAAAAACAGGGAAAAAAAAAAAAAAAGCATCACCAGGTTTAGTGGTACACATGGATCTGTAGAGGTCATAGAAACCTGGGAAGCTTGCTTCAAACCCCAGACTATTCCTCAAGGAGGGTATTTTTCCCTCCTGACCCAGAGATTCTGCCTAGCAATCATCCTTATCCAAACTGACTCTAAGCTTTAGATATTGGCCCCAAATATGGGCTTCAGGGTAGGGTTCACCCCCTCAGGTGCCCTCTCCCAGCTCTGGGAGATTCAAGTTTCTTCCATCCATCCCCATGAAAAATGCCCTATTTGCTTATGAGAAAACCTTCTGGAAGCCAGACTAGTGTTGAACAACCCTGGAGGGCCAGTTTGTTCATTGTCCCCTGTCACATTTCCCCTTCCAAGACAATCCTCATCTTGATCTAAAGATTATTTCTTTATTTAACAAACTTTTAGCGAGAGCCTGATATGTTCCCAGCACTGTGTCAGGCTCTGGCAACACAGCATGAACAAAGCATACAAAAATCCCTATCACTGTGAACCTTACATTCTTGCCAGGAGATACCCACAATGAGGGACAAGCATGATGCATGAATTATGTACTACTTTTGAAGATGTGAGTACTAAGGTTAAAAAAGGCAAAAAAGGACAGTAAAGTGTGTGCATGTGCGTACGTACACGTGCAATTTTAAATAGACAGTAGTAAAGGCCTCATTGAGAAGGTAACAAAGATCCAAAAGAGGTTAAGGGTGAGCCATGTTATGGACACCTAGGTAAACAGCATTCCAGACACAGGAAAGGGTCAGTGCAAAGTCCCTACAGTGATTGCATGCTTGGCGTGTTCCAAGAAAAGCAAGAAAGGCAACCGTGGCGAAGTGGAATAAGGCAAAGGGAATGAAGACTTCAGGTCAGCAGGAGAGGAGATCATGAAAGACGTTGGGGTCTTTGGATTTTAGCTTTTTCCATAAGAAAAAATGAGGAGTCATTGTCTGACAGGGGAGTGCCATGATCTAGCTTAGGTATGTTAAAAATCAACCTCATTGAAGCATTTTTTAATGTACAGTAAAATGCATTCGGTTTGATTATACTATAGTTACATGAGATTTTTGGAATGCACACGCTTGTGTGATCACCACCACAATTAAGATACAAAATATTTGCATCACTCCAAGAAACTTCTAAATGCTGTTAGGAAGTCAACTCCCCACTCTCAGCTCTCTCATTCTGGGTAACACCACTGCTCCAATTTCAATTACAATGCATTAACTTTGTCTAGTCTAGAATTCAAAAATGCATAATCATTTAGCTTGGACTCTTTTATAATTTCCTTCTTTTGCTAAATATTATGGCCACAAAATTTATTCACAGTGTGTGTCACAGTAGTTCATTCCTTTTTAGTGCTGAGTATAGATCAGTGGTTCTCAGCCTTCTTAATGCGGGGCCCGTTAATACAGTTCCTGTGGGTCGTGACCCACAGGTCAAGAACCACTGGTATAGATGAACAGGAGTTTATTTATCCTAGGATTGAATTGCTGGGCCATATTGCAAATATGCATCTAATTTATAAAACAAAAACAAAAACAAAAACTTCTGAACTCCTTTGCAAATTGGTTGTGCCAATTTATACCCCCCACAAGTGGTACAGAGAACTTCAGTTGCTCCCCAGGCTTGCCAGCACTCTTTGTCTTTTAAATTTTAATTTTAGCCATCCTAATGGTGATAATAGTATCTCACTACGGCTTTAATTTGAAATTTTCTGATGAATAATTTTGGTTGAGCACATTTTCATGGTTTTGTCAGTTATTCTTATATTTCCCTTTATGAAATATCTACTCTTTTGGCCATTTTAAAAATCAGGTTGCTTTTAAAAATTAATTTTAAGATGAAATAATTCTTTATAGATTGCAAACAAATTATTTGTCAGATATATGTAATGGGAATATTTTCTCTCGGTATTTTTTCTCCTGCTTTTCTTAATAGTGTGTTTAGAAGAGCAGAACTTTTATTGTATGACAATTTTTTTTTTGAGACAGAGTCTCACTCTGTCACCCTAGGTAGAGTGCCATGGTGTAACAGCTCACAGAAACCTCAAACTCTTGGGTTCAAGTGATCCTCTTGTTTCAACCTCTCAAGTGGCTGCAACTCCAGGTTCCCACCACAATACTAGGCTAGTTTTTCCCATTTTTAGTAGAGATGGGATCTTGCTCTTGCTCAGGCTGGTCTCTACCTCCTGAGCTCCACCTTGGTCTCCCAGAATGCTAGGATTATAGGCATGAGCCACCGCACCCGGCCAAGAGGGCAAGTCTCTAAACATATCTTGATTTGCATGGATGTACTTGAAAAAAAATGAGGCATTGCATTTCTTGTTCTCTTCCTTACAGCCGGGCC
>CAUYON010100002.1:0-20003 GCA_963573935.1 Arctocebus calabarensis
TAATTCTGTACATTGGTGCAATCATAGGGCACGATTCATATACATTCAGAAATGTTTTGATCGTACTGTTACAGATAGCCTTCATGGCATTTTCTTGATCACTATATAAAGATATTGATACTCTACATTTAATAAGTTTCACCAGTACCCTTAAAATGTCTTTTTTAAAGTCCCAGCACCATCCCAGTTCACATTTACCAGCTTTTTTTGACTTAAGCAAATTACCCAATTACTTATCTTTCCTGAACCTCAGTTTTTTTCTCTTTAAAGAGGGCTAATATGATCACCACCTTCATAGATTATGCATTAAGGCACTTAGCCGCACAAGCAGTGTTTCATAACTGAAGGCTGTTATTAAATAAATCTACTACTTAAAAAGATTGGCATAATCCCATAAGTACTTTGACAGATCAAACTAGTAATTAGTGACAGACTCAGGATTCAAATGCCAGCCTATCATCATGTGCCTTTCTCGTCGGATCTCATAGCTTTTAGTTGAGGTCAAAAGCTGCTTGCGGTCCAAGGCAGGGTTTGATTAATGTCACATGTTTGAGGCAGATAAGAAGAACCATGAGTGGTCAAAGGGGGAAAATGCTCACTGCAATGGGCTGAGGCAATCTCAGAAAACTTCCTGGAGGAGGAGGCATTGAATCTGGAGTTCATGAACTAGAAGACTACAGTGGAAGTCAAGAAGCGGACACAAGTAGGAGAAACCATAGGAAACACACCTGCCTTATAATAAGAGTTGGCAGTTCCAACAGGGCAGTGGTGATGAAGATGGAAGATGGCAACTGACAGGTGCTTTGAAAGGCAGACCAAGGCTGAAATGTTTTCCATGCATCAGTAAGAGCCATCAGAGGGTTGTGAATTAGGGTGAGACACAGTCTTCCCAATGCCACCAAAGGGGGTTTGAGTAGATTAATGCAGTGGCTGATGTTTGGGGTAAAGGAAAGAAATCAAATCTGGGGCTGTCAGAGAGTCAAGGACAGCCCTGTCCAGGCAGGAAGTTCACTATGGCAGGATAAGGATTGTGGCAGTGGGGATCAAGGTGGTGGTGGGGGGAGTGTTCCCTCAAAGAAAGATCAAGTGGCAGCAAAACAACAAACGCCTCCTGGGGCCCTGCTGTGCGCTGGGCTGTCTTCCAGCACTGGACGGATCTGCACAGCAGCCGTGCGGGTGGGCACGCTGGCTGGTGCTCTGTCTGCCTTCAGGCCAGACAGACCTGAAATGGGATCTCTGCTCCAATTATAAGTCCTTACTGCACCAGTGACTGGGCCAGTTGCCACCCCAAATGTCAATTTTCTCATCTTATAAATGGGGTAGCCCATATCTATGCTGCAAAGTTGTTCGCGAGTTGATGTGTGGGAAGCCCCCAAGAGCGAACGTCTGCCTTGCGAGCAGCACGCTAGTGTGAGGGAGATGGACTCCTTGTCCCCTCTGCTCTTAGAAGACTCTCGAAAGAATGTTAGGCCTGGTGCGAGTGGGTGGCATGAAACTCAAAGGGTCAGAGATGACGCTAGAGTTCCAAGTGTCAGAGCCTGAGAAAATGCTATTACCAGCGACAGAAACAGGGAAATTGGTTTTGAAAGAAATATGATAGGCTTGCTTTGATTTTGAGGCGATGGCCAGGCATCCAAGCAGAAAAGTTTGACAAGCCATTGGAAGCACAAAGCCCGATCTCGGCAAGACACCAAAATTCTTGAGGAAAATTGAGCAATTTATCAAGTGTCTAAATATCTTGCCCACATAATGACAAACACTCAGATTTTTGGAACCCTTTTGACACGGATATAAATGTCAACTTTTTATCTCAGTACTTGGTTGTGTGTATGTGTAGACAAAGACGCCTTGTTTTCCTCTGGATTATGAATCCAGTTATTTATTTTATTTTATTTTTTTGCCAAGATCCACATGGCTCAAATCTCTATCTTTCAAATCACTATCTTTTTTTTTTTTTTTTTTTTTGCCCTTTGGTAGGAGTCTGCAAAAAGGTTAAGTGAGAAGTTTATTTCTCTTTTGGCTCTCAGCTCTCGAATTCTTTATTGTCCACACCTCCACAAATCTTATTTCATTACAGTTTTGGAATTACGATGTAATTTTGGTGATTAACTCTAAATTGGGGATAACACACTGACAGGCATTAACATCATGTCAAAACATTTTTTAACAATTATTTCTTAACCTTCATCAAATCCTTCTTCCCCTGTGGACCTTTATTAATATGATATGGACAACACAGCAGGACTCCAAGTTGCGGAAAGGAAAAGTGATTTAAGGGGCTTATCAGAAATGATGAAGGCCAGTAAAAGACAGTGATGCCGAGATGAAATTTACATTCTCACATTTCCCTGTCTTAGAGCAGAAGTGAGGGGATGAGTGCTGGAAGTGGCTCCTGGGATGTTTGGGTTAGAGCGTGGCTGGTAGGAGTTTTGTTCCCATTGTCACATCTGTTACCATTACCCAAATGGAGCATGCATTCTGGTGAAAAACGAAAACAGCTTGGCAGGCCCAAAATAGTAGCTCAGCTCCACATGCAGAGAGTCAGGAACCAGACAGCGCCTGCTTAGAAGCAGAAGTGGAAATGATACCGTATCAAGTGAGAGAGTCTTAAGAGTTTTCAAAACATTTTCACTCATATGTCTACTTGGAGAATCCCAGTCTCTTCGGGGGACAAGGCAAGGTTGATGTGGATCAGCCTCATTTTATGGAAACTTGGAGACTTTAAGCAACTTGCCTCATCTGATACAGTGAGAGGGAAACAGGGAAGGTGGTGGTTTAGCTTTGAACACAGGTGCAAATGAGTTCAAATACAACCTATCTTTAACATTTACTAGCTTTGTGGGCTGGGAAAGTAACAGTCTCCCACACTTTCAGGTTCCTCATTCATAAGTCGAAGGCGCCAGTAGTGCTTCCCTTATAGAATGAAATTTTTGTACAAAGTTCTCAATAATTGGTATGTATTGCTATCATAAATAGTAGAATGAAATAGATCACCAAAAACATCGCCAAGAAGAAAAGCAAGCAGGGAAGACTCAAACACTGCTGCACATCTGGGCCTATCCTGGATTCTCAGACTTGGGATCACCGGGCTGAGTGGTGTGCACAACCTTCATCTCCCTTGCTAGGCCCTCCTGAACTTAAACAAAATATTTTTGTCCCCATGGCTTGTCTTCATCCAAGGAAAATTTGTTTAAATTAATATGTTAGTGCTAGCCAACTCTGTTTTCAAAGAAAAGCTTCTCTCAAAATATAAAAGAAGATATTTAAAAAATGAGCACTAGGCCAAGCCCAGTGGCTCACACCTGTGATCCCACCACTTTGGGAGATCATGGGAGGAGGATTGTTTGAGGCTAGGAGTCTGAGACCAGCCTGCATAACACAAAAGACACCATCTCTACAAAAAACAGAAAAATTAGCTCGATGTGGTGCATACCTGTATTCTCAGCTTTTCCCTAGGCTGAGGCAAGAGGATCTCATGAGCCCAGGAGTTTGAGGTTGCAGTGAGCTGTGACAACTGCATTCCAGCCTGGGTGACAAAGCAAGAACTTGTCACATTAGAAAAAAAAAAGAAAAAAAAGAAGAGTTAACGCAAAATGAAAATTCAGGCTGTATTATTTTCCAGGTTCCATGGTAGCTAGCATTCAGCTCCTTTCAACCAATGAGAGGCCTTGGGAAAAGTTGGGGTTGGGAGGAAGGAAAAGATCAAGGTATTTCTCCTTCTTTCTC
Source organism: Arctocebus calabarensis (assembly GCA_963573935.1). Taxonomy (NCBI): domain Eukaryota; kingdom Metazoa; phylum Chordata; class Mammalia; order Primates; family Lorisidae; genus Arctocebus; species Arctocebus calabarensis. The sequence continues at coordinate 3,727 of CAUYON010100002.1, forward strand.
CGCCTCTGGTGGCATTTCTGGGAGTGGCTTTAGATCCCAGTGAACAGCCCTGTGGCTCTGGGTTCTACCTGTTGATGAGACCCCTGAACTCTGAACTCCTCAGCCTGGGCAGTGATGGTATCCAGCTTTTGCTAATGTCTGGGCTGCGAAGAGTGGGTTGATGTGTGAGCTCTATCACCGATGAGCTCTGATAGTCTCAGCAATTTACTTACTTCTCTGAGCCATCCCCAGGTCTCTCATTTATAAAATGAAAATAATGATGTTTAATTGCACATGTTAACATTGATAAGGTGCCCCCAACACAAAGTAGAGGTGCAATAGAGGGTAGTGGCTTTTATCCCCACCACACTGACACCCGTCAATTGGCTGAATGTTGAGAATGAACTCAGACCCTACCTGTCTCCCTCTTCCTGGTAGCCTAGCTGCATAGTCTTCTAAACATTTTCCAAACTATGTTCCATGCACCACTAGGCTTCCCGATGTTGTAATGGGTCTTCCTCTGGCATTGAGGTGATGAAGTATTCAGCTGTCCTTATGCTGTCTTGACTAGAAATGCTTTTGTTAATCGGGCTACTTACATTCCCCAGGACATGGTTTGTAACATTAGAACAGAGGCCTAAATTCCATACTTTGGGATCAGACAGGTCTGGCCTGTAACCTCAGGTTCACCACCAGTAGCTGCAGGCCCTGTGCCAGTTTATAACTGTCTTTGAGCCTGGTTTCCCAATCTGTGAAATGAGATAGTCATAGCGTATGACTGCTGTTGTTGCTGTGAGGTTTTAGTAAAATGTTTTAGGTGAAGTGCTTACTACCTTAGTGTCTGACACTTCTTCAGCAAATGGCAGTTGCTAAGAGAATAGCAATTATTATCACAACAAAGCACTGAAGCCCAGTAAGAGTTTCGTAGGGCCTTCAGAAACATGTAGAAATAAGTGTCGTGAACACTGCAGTGGAGTCAGAAGCGGGAGAGTAAGTCATAGGGGTGGCAGGTTTTGGGGAAGGGACATGGAACTTCACCAACAATGGAGCTGCAGATTGTCCCTGCCCATGGGCAGCCTGAGCTCTTGACTCTCTCCCTGCCCACCAGCCTGCCTGGCTGTGGAACCAGCTCTGCCTGTGTGCCCGCGCTCCGTGCTCTGTCCCTCAGTGGCAACGTGGACAGCTCACTCTCCACCATGCGTGGCCACCCCTTCTGGCACTGCACGGGCTGTGGGGAGGCTGAGGACTCCGTGACCTCTCGGGGACTGTGTACTCAGAGCTTCCTTTGCAGATCTGCTTTTCCCCAAGTGGGCCCCCATGTCTGGCCTGGATCAGAAAGGGACTCAAAAAGAGGGCCCAGAAGGAGTCCCTGGAACTCTTCTGAGTCAAAACAGCTCAAGGCCTCAAGGCTGCCTCTGCAATGTGTGTGTGTGTGTGCTTTTCATCCTGGCAAGAAAGTAAAAAATACTCTTTGCCCTTATCTGAGTCCTTGCTTCTGTTCCTCTATTATTTCCAAATATAGAAGGCATCAACAGCCCTCCAATAGTGTTTCTTTCTAAAACCGAGAGACTTTTGATCTGCAAACTGCAGTTTCATCACGGTAGTGACTGATCACTATGCCACCGAATCCACTAATCTCTATAACTTGACTCTGAGTTGGGAGTTGGAGTACATTTGCGGGATTTAAAGTAATTCTAGGCCTCCCTGTGCAGGAGGACTATCGACCGACCAGTCTTGCCTACAGAGACTACCCCCTTCTAATCTTCAGTGCCTGCCCCCAGCCTCCACGCCACCCACAGCACCGTAAGTTCTGCCCCAGGAGACAATTCTGCTCTGCTCATTACGAATGCTCAGAATAGAGGCATTCTATTCTGAATGCTACTAAAGCTGTGGGCTTGTCTCCGGGCTCTTGGGTTTTTGCCTGTGCAGAGTGGCCAGTGCAGACCAGAGGCTACTGTTGTACTGCATGGCGTCCATAGTAAAACGGCACTGGCCCTTCTGCACGCCTGGTGGTCTAGTTCCTTCCTGAGAGAGGTTCACCCTGTTGATTTTTCACTGCAGTGTGTTCACTCCCACCTTATCACCCCTTTCATCTTTCCCTTTGTGAGGAGAGGCTGGTGAAGACCAAGAACCCCAGAAGAAGAGAGTGAAATAGAGACTCCAGCTAAGGAAGCCCCAGGAGGAAGAGCAGACACCCAGGAATGGTTTGGGTACATCCTGATGATGTTTCTGCTTCTTGCCACTTTGTGGGGGTTCCATTTTTTTGGCTTCTGCTGATACAAGAGGGTGATTGACTGAAAGGGATTATAAGGGGCTTGGCAGGTGGAGCCAAGTCAGGGAGACTGAGCTGGGGGAGAAGAGAATCAGCACAGGTCTGGCAGGGAACAAGGGGAGGATGTCGGGTCCTGGTGGACATGGGGATCAATGTTTATATTATTTAGTAGACCACAGTGCTTTTCTAGAGAGATGGGCTTTCAAGATTAGAAAGCCATTTCCCAGATGTTTGGATGACTTTTGTTTTACCTGTCAGGGGGCTGTGCGAAGAGTGAGCGTATGGCAACAGAGGCTACCATGAAAGGTTGAAAACAGCCTGGGAGCCAAAGCGGTCAATGAAATAGATGAATCGTGCACCTTAGCATCACTCAGACTTGTACGAGTGGAGGCCCTGGTCTTTAGAATACTGAAAACCCATGCTGCCTCTGCACAGAGGCTATTTGTGGTCAACAGTAGGAAGAATAGAGTCCTGTGTGAGGACTCAGGTGGAAGCATGCATCTGAGCTTGTTCTGTTCTAGGTTTCCTCTATCAATATTTCCTTCACTGCCTTAAGGCTGACCAAGTATAAGATGCAAAGTCAGAGGAAAAAAAACACAGACTTGCTTCCCTGGCCATGTTTCTGAAGAGCTGACATGTGCCAATGTCATCAGCATCTCCCCTGCAGAGCCCTGCTGCTGACAGGCTGGAGTCTGGGACACATGCTTTCTGTGCGGACCAGGTAGATCAGGATGGGGAGATGTTGGCAGAATTGTGGTGGAGAGGACAGCATAATAATAACACCATCGATATAATAAAGTGAGAGGAGCAGTATCAGTCAATGGCCTGGAAACTCAAGAAATTTAAGGAGCATCCAGGCCCAATGAGCTGTAACTGCTCCAAGTGTTCAGACTGATGGAAGTCAGTCAGCCACCAGGGTGAGATGGCCCAGAATAGAATATAAAATGGGAGGAAGAAATGGACAAGAGCAGAAAGCACAGTTATTTTGAAACTACAGAATTAAAAGCTGAAACAACAGTCCATTGAGAAGCAACCTGTCTGTGTGTTATGGTTGAATATTTGGCACTGGCAGCCAGGCCAACACAGCCATGTGTTTGAGGTCAGAGTTCAGCCGCTGTATGGGCACCCCCCCTGAAGACTGCTTCTGAAATAAATACCACTGGGTTCAGGCCTTCCCGATAACTAGAAATCATACCAGTAGGTGAATAATAATGATAATGATAATAATATGTCCTATGATTGAGCACTTTCTCAATGTGGGCCTGGTATTTATTTTATACTCACTGTAATCTTCAAGCCATGAAGAGATTAGAAGGCAGTAATCTCAGCATCATTTCAATGAGGTTAGTTATCTTCCAGTGAGAGTGGCAGTGCCGTGTTGTGAACCCAGATTCATTTGGCCTCGAAGCATGGGATTGCACTGTGGATTGTTTTATCTTTTCGCCAGACTGTTAGTACAGCAGAAAATGATTGTGTCTGCCATCTGGAGAGAGAATGATTGGAGGTGTGATTGGGGCAATACACGACAGAAGTTACACTTCATAGACAAAGGTCTTACAGACCCTTCAGCACCTTCTGGTATGACGTACCTGTGACTCTTAGAAGGGTCTCCACATTACTCTTGACTGGAGAGGAACATTAACAGCCTCATTTCATTAGAAATTCAGGTCTTAGATTAATTTGGCTCAGATTCTGTCATGCTTAACACTGGGTCCTGGATGCCCACATATCTACTGAGCTGCATCTCTCCCTGTGAACGCACCTTGCATGACAAAGCTTCCATATTTAACCTTATTATTTATTCTCTGTGGGTCTGGAAAGCTGCCTGATCTCCAGCTAAATCCTGTTCAAACCCTCCCTCTCCTGCTGGGAGACTTGCAGTGAACACAACGATGGCCCAAGACCACCACAGTGTGGTATTTCTGACTGTGGCTGCCTTCTGCTGCCCCCAATCCTGGGCTATCCCACCATGGCAACTCTGTAGTGTAAGGGAAACAGAATAGCCTGAGCTTCAAAAGATGTCATGATTATTAACTATCTATGAAATCATGCAACTTAATTCATCTGAGTCTCAGTTTCTTTATCTGTGAAATGGGGATCAAATAATACTTGCCATGAGAGTTTATTAAACATTTGTTGCGTGCCAGAGTTGTCTTTTGTATGTCATCACATTCAACTTCACAGTAACACTAAACTTTTACCTCTTTCGTTCTTCTTGGCTGAAGCAGGATTCTTCTATTTGGATGCCTTTTCTGATACAAGTTCATTGTACTCTTTGATTATAGTGCATTGGGTTATCCAACTTCCCTTTCAAAGGCTACCCATTTAGCTGGGTCATTTTCTCTGGGCGCTCTCTTTTTTGGTCCCAAATTCCTTCCTTTTCTCACCAGTCATGTTGTTGAAATACCAGGGTACCTTACAATCAATTGGCATTACATGATTTCTAGGTTATGGAGCAAGATGACCATACTTATATAATCAAGAATAGAAAAGGATGAATTATACCCACACCGTGGTGTAGAATGTAACAAGCATTGCAGTGTCTGTCTGCCCTACATCTGGAAGGAGATCTGTGGTTTGTCACTTCATTTGAAACATGGAGCTAGTGGGGCAAATGGCATGACCATCATGTACATTTGAACAGGGTTGCTTTGCTATCTCATGGGCAGTTCAAGGGACCCTGCCTATAACCTCAGCAAACTCCCTGGCAGAAGTGCACTCCTAGTGCCCTGGCTGTGGAAGGCAGCTCCTGACACTAGCAAATCCCACCACTCCAATTTCCTTCCGTTTTGTAAATGTTCAGTCAAAACATATGGGAGTTCAGACAATGAAGTTTGGGAACTCATCCTAGGGAAGGTGCTCCCTGTCTCATTGCTGAATTTCCCTACACTTACTTTGAAGTACTCCCCTGGGGAAGCTGTGCACTGTTGCCAGCACCCAGTCTACCCTTCAAAGCAGTTTTGGAACTCTTTTACTAGAATGACTATCAGAGCAATCGTATGAGATCTGATAACTAAGTTGGTGAACTTAACCTAGAAAAAGTGCTACATAGCTGAATATCAGCTTTGAAGTAATCCCCTTGGCCATTTGGTGACCTTAGTGATGTTTGGCAATGAGATATGCAGCACTTTTTCTAGAATGGGTTTGTCACCTTGATTATCTGACCTCACACTTTGTGCAGGCCAGTATGGTAGCTACTTGCTTGTAAGATGAATGAGAAATGGCCTTGCCCTCCAAATGTTTATTCTATAGTGCAAGGGCTAACAAACCTTTTCTCTAAGTAGTTAAGTATTTTGTAGGCTAAGAGGTCAAACATGGTCTCTGTTGTAATTACTCAATTCTGTAGCCATATACAATATACAAATGATAGAATATGACTGAGCTCATGGCTGTACAGACAAGCAATGGCCAAAGTCTCTTAACCCCTGCTCAAGGGGGAAAACTAAACATGTGAACAGTCAGTTATAAAAGGATGTGGGTAATGGCAGCACCTGTGGCTCAGTGAGTAGGGTGCCAGCTGCATATATTGAGGGTGGCAGGTTCAATCCTGGCCCTGGCCAAATTGCAATAAAAAAAATAGCTAGGCGTTGTGGTGGGCACCTGTAGTCCCAGCTACTTGGGAGGCTGAGGCAAGAGAATCGCCTAAGCCCAAGAGCTGGAGGTTGCTGTGAACTGTGGTGCCATGGCACTCTACTGAAGGTGAGAAAGTGAGACTCTGTCTCTAAAAAAAAAAAAAAAAAAAATGATGTGTGTAATAATGGAAGTACATACAAGGTGTAAAAGAAAAGCAGTGTGGAGAGGGAAGGTTGCAGAGTATACTCCATTAGTCTATAGCAAGGTACATCAACCCTGGTACATTGACATTTGGCGCCAGATAATTCTTTGCTGTGAAAGAGTTCCCTGTGCATTATGAGATGTTTAACAGCACCCCTAACCTTTCTCAACCAGGTGCCAGTAGCAACCATCCATCCCAGGTTGTGGCATGAAAAATATCCCCAGAGATTGCCAATGGTCTCTAAGAAAATTTCCCCCAGTTGAGAACCACTGGTCTAGGGTCTTTAATTACCATGTCAAGAGGAGAAGTCACATAAATTCTTATTAAGAAGTTGACTCCTAATTAGGGTTTTGAAGATGAATAGGAGCTGGTTACGTGGATCATAGCTTGTTCTGTGTGAAGAAGGCAGAATATTTTAAGCAGAGGGCAGAGGAAAGGAAAAGCAAATAGATATGAAATAATATGATCTGGTGAAGGATTACAAACCATTGACTATTTTGAGGTCACTGCATGTGTGTATGTGTGTGTGTGTGTGCATGTGTGAATGCATCCATGTCTGCATGTGTGTGCATGTGTACACACACGTGTGTGCCTGTGCACAGAGAGGTTAGAGGGCAAGGTGAGAGAGTATACAGGGAACAGATCGCAGTAGTCCTTGTGGGTCGACTTGAAGAGTTTAGAAGTTGTCTGGTAAATAACTATATCGTATGTCATAATACGTGGAAGGATGGTGGGTTATTGATGAAGAATAGCTGACATGATGAATTGCAGGCCCTGCCAGAAAACGTACTTACAACTAACAGAGCTACTACCCTGGCTACCCCAGGTTGAAGCAAAGAAGTGATGGTAACTTCTCCCACCAACTCCCAGGTAAGTCCCCCGGGTGAGCAGACAAATGAATTTAAATATGAACCAAAATGTGCTCTCAGATAGCTGTTCTACCATGTGCTGGGCCAGATTTTATCATTCTGTACTACTTACAAGATGTTCTAGTACGTGATAAACTTAATAAAATGGTGGAGTCTACTGATATTGCTGTACCACTAACCACAAAACTCCCCAGAACATGTGCAGCAAATAAAAATAAGTGCGCTTGCCTGAGCGTGAAGGAAAGCAAGTAGGGGTCATTCCCTGGTGTGGAAGACACATTCCACTCCAACCCACTGATGTCATCCATGTGGCTGGCTTGTTTCCAGGGGTTGAAGGGTCCCAGTACATTATTTAAGCCCTGCAGATAAGAGGATTTACATTTATTGCTGAATTTTTACAACCACTTTTTAAAAGAGAAAACTCAGGGAACTTTTATTATCCTTGTTTTAACAGAGGGTAAATAGAAGCTTGGCAAGGCAAAGTGACTCTACCTTAGATAAGACTGAAAATGACCATTCTTTGGTAAATACATTTTATTTTTCTTTTAAATGTTTTGTTTAAAAATTTTTCAGGTACCAGAAACAAAACAATTATTAATTAGGTTTCTGCCACACCCCCCTCCAAAGATTAATTTGAAGCAAACATCAAATTGCTATTTCATTTCTTTTTTTTTTTTGAGACAAGATCTCACTCTGTTGCCCTGGTACAGTGCTGTGGCATCATCCCAGCTCACTACAACCTCAGCTTCTTGGGCTCAAGCTACCCTCTTACCTCAGCCTCCCAAGGAGTTGGGACTACAGGCATGCACCAGCACTCCTGGCTAGTTTTTCTATTTTTAGTAAGGGCAGGGTCTGGCTCTTGCTCAGGCTGGTCTTCAACCCAAGAGCTCAGGCAATCCACCCTCTCAGCCTCCCTGAGTGTTGGGATTACAGGCGTGAGCCACTGTGCCCAGCCACCATGTCATTATACCTCCAGGTACTTCAGATGTTAATAATGCCCTTTTATGATACCTCTTCTGCTCTTCAAGATGGGGATAAATGAAGTAATATATATACTTTAATTTAGCATGTTTCTATTTTTTTTGAAAAAAAATGACCCCATGATTTCTTTTACCTGAAGCTAGACAGGCACTGGATGGATCTCTACTGTGACCAAAAACTGTGAGTATTCAGGAAAAAACATCAGTTGTCTATTATCCTTGCCCTCAACTTCACAGTTGAAAGCTAGGAAAACAGATGATAGATAGATAGATGAATATGATTTGGAGAAGTATCTTTTGAGTCTAACAGGACTGAAATTCCCTGAAATTCCTTCTGGTTATGTGATGGCTGTCACTCAGCTCACCTGCTACCCAGCTCATTTTCTTCAGGCTGTGTGTTATGCCAAGTATTTATTGTCACAGCAACGCTCCATAAAAGACCACCCAAGACTCAGTGCCTTAAATCAACAAACCTTTATTTTGCTCATTAGTTTGTAGTTCAAGAATTAAATTTAGATGTTGTCAGACAATTCTTTTTTTTTTTTATTTATAATTTTATTGAATCTTAATTCTGTACATTGGTGCAATCATAGGACACGATTCATATACATTCAGAAATGTTTTGATCGTACTGTTACAGATAGCCTTCATGGCATTTTCTTGATCCCTATATAAAGACATTGATACTTTACATTTAATAAGTTTCCCCAGTACCCTGCTAAGATGCACCGTAGGTGTGATCCCACTAAGTGCCCTCCCTCCACCCATACTCCCCCCTCCCCTCCCCTGCTTTTTCATTTTTATGTGTTTGTTGACCTTTGTCTATCTTCTTTTTTAAAAAAAAAAAAAAACTCTGTTCATGTCTTTCACCCACTTTTTCAAGAGATTGGTATTTTATTTCTTTTCCTTGCAGATGTATTTGAGTTCTTCGTAGATTCTGAATATTAGCCTCCTGTTCATTGTATAATTTGCAATATTTTATCTTATTCTGTAGATTGTCTATTTACTCTGTTGATTATTTCCTTTGCCAGTGCAGAAACATTTTTAGATCAATAAGTCCCATTTATTTATTTTTGTTGCTATATTTTCTTCTGGAATTGTAGTCATAAAGTCTTTACCTAGGTGACTGTGAAGAAGAGTTACTCGTATGCTTTCTTCTGGAATGTTGATGGTCTTAAATCTTACATATAAGTTTTGACTGCATCTTGAGTTAATTTTCATATTTTGTGAGAGGTCAGGATCCTGTGTCTTTCTTCTGCATGTGGCTATCCAGTTTGCCCAGCACCATTTATTCAACAGGGAGGGCTTTGCCCAGTGTATGTTTTAATCCACTTTGTCAAAAGTCTGTTGGTCCCATGGCAACTTGATTGTATCAATTCTCTGTGCTGGTTTTGCCAGACATCAATTATCTGATATAAGTGATATTTCTCCTCCACTTTCCAAAATCTCTCATTGTCTCACCAAAATATTAGAAGGAAGACAAAAAGAAAAAAAAATCACTCTCATCATTCTAAAACCAGAAACAATTCTACCTATGGAAAAAAACTTAGAAGAATTATTGAAGCATGTGTCAGAGCATATCTAATAAATATAATAACTGGGTTGGGGCAATGACCACCAAGGCTCAGGTTATATCTCAGCTGTCTTTTTTTTTTTTTTTTTTTTTTGGTGTGTGTGTGTGGTTTTTGGCTGGGGCTGGGTTTGAACTCCTCACCTCCGGCATATGGGGCTGGCGCCTTACTCCTTTGAGCCACAGGTGCCACCCTATGTGTCAGCTGTCGCGAGGCAGTAGTTCTGCCTCTAAAATACACTTCCTCTTTTCTGCTGATAGAAGAAGTAAGAAAGAACTGCTGTTCTCAGGGCAGAGGGGATTAGGGGATTGGAAACAGTCAGGGGCTGCTCTCCTCTGCTTGGATGGGATAATTATCACATTTGCTCACATCCCACTGACCTTGATGGCTCCCTGGCCATGGAAAGGAATTGTTATTATTATTTTAATTATCATTTTTATAAGGGAGTGAATCATTGCAAACAATGGACAGCCATCCACAATGCTCTAATCACTAACGCCATTGGGTAAATGACTGTGATCAGCATGATATGCCATTCTTAACTAATTTATGCAGGACCACATTTCTCCAAAATGGGACAGCCTGGATTTCAACCCAGAAAACTTGGCTCAAAAATCCTTGAATTTCACAACTGTGTCATATTTCTCTCTTGTGGTAAGCAGAATTTCTATTCTGTGAGATTCCAAAATCTAAACTCTAAACCAGGAGTACCCAAACGCTTTCATTTTTTGCCATTCATTGGAAGAAAAAAGTTGTCTTGGGCCACATGTTAAATATACAAACACTAAATGCAGATGAAGAACAACAACTAAAAGGTCCGTGCAGATTTCTGACAATATTCAACAACACAGATAAACAGAATAGTCCTCAAAGAACCGAAGGTGACCCATGGGCCACAGACTGGACGTCCTGCACGCCACAGGTAGTTGTCTATATAATATATGAATATTCAAAATATTCCTTAGCAAACAATCATCAAAGGTAACATGCATTCCATTTTATTTGTCCAGCAATCTTCTTTATTTTTCACAACCCTTAATAACATTTGCAGTATACAAATATTTTTGAGACAGTCTCATTTTTTCAACCTGTGAAATTATATTCCACAGTGAATTTTTGCCTTGTTATGTCTTCTCCGTACCCTGTCCATTCCGAGTACCTTGAAATCTTATTTGTTTTCAAGTGTCTCCTCTGAATCATGTCCTCTGTGAAAACTTGGAACTCTACAAACTTAAAAATTCATTTTTTTCTGTGATCCCACAGTAACTTTAAATAGCCTTAAACAACCTGGACCAAGTTTTATAAGTAGGGTTACTTTTTATAATGGTTACTCTAGGATTCTATGACTTTCTTAATGTAGTGAGACTGGTTTATTCATTCTTACCCATACTAATCTAAATCATTGCCATACAAACAGTTAACATTCTTGATACATGTACGGAATGAAAGAAGTTGTCAAAAAGAGGCTTTAGTTTATCATTTCATTCATGTATATATTATTGGTATGACGATAGTATACTTATTTACTTCCAACTCTCTGAAAAACTAAACAGAATTTTACTGAATTGGGTATCTTGGCATAGGTAAGGCTATGAAACCTCATCTGATTTATATCTCAGTATCGGATTATGCCTTTCTAACCTAGTTCCAGTTATTACACTGTTTTCTAAAAGGATCTGGCACAGAAGATGACCACAGTAGGTTTAAGGCAGAATACTTCTATTCATTTAGGAAGCTTTTACAGCAAACTCTTTAGGGTGGTTCCCTTGTAAGCATAATAAGGACGAATCAACTATAATTGAGGACCTTACTAAGATTGAATGAACCACACGTGCTAATTGTGAAATTCAAAGTTTAGAAGCTACAACATTGACACAAAATACCTGTTTTATAGATTTGCTGCCAGACATAGAGCTCTTTTCAAAAGATAGCACTGATTCGAAAAATTTTTGAAGTACATTTGCCCTGAATTATGTTTTTTAGTTTTCTTTTCTTTTTTTTTTTAAGACAGAGCCTTAAGCTGTCACCCTGGATAGAGTCCTGTGGCTTCACAGTTCACAGCAACCTCCAATTCCTGGGCTCAAGCAAGTCTCCTGCCTCCACCTCCCAAGTAGCTGGCACTACAGGCGCCCGCCACAACGCCTGGCCATTTTTTGGTTGCGGCCGTCATTGTTGTTTGCGGGCCTGGCTGGATTCAAACCCGCCAGCTCAGGTGTATGTGGCTGGCACCTTAGCCTGCTGAGCCACAGGCACCGAGCCATGTTTTCTCTTTTCTAATAACAAGATACCATGATCTCATTTTATGTTACTGTTTTATGAGATTGGAAGACACCAAAATTATCAAAGTTGAATCATATTTTTGTAGACAAATCAAGGAAGGATATTATCAAATTCATGGGACAAATTTTTTATAAAAACACTCCTGCCACTTGGTTATTGTCAATATTCAATGCAAGCACCATATTGAAGCAGCCACATGCAAAGGCGTGTGTAGTATAAGGCATGTTGGTCCTCAGCTGTGGTGTAGTGCTGCCAAATAGCTAAAATGACTTGACTCACAAAGTTTTTAAAACAAGTGGATTTGAACTTTAATTATGTGAAAATTATCAAAGAAGAAATATGAGTTCAAGGACATTAAAGAGGTTCACTTCTTATGGGTAAAGAGTAACATGTAATAAAGTATGTGTTGCATTATAAATAATACTATTGAAGAAGTCAGCGATACACAGAATATACATATATTTTTAATTTTTTCTTGTTTTATGTCAGGCTTCCTCCTCTTGCTTGTTTTTGTTCTCTTACCGAGTGGAGATTTTTACCACTCCCAGTTCAGGTATTTAGTTTCTTTAACCTTTTATTTCCTGGTACTTACCCCAAAGCATGATTTGGGATATTGGTAACTTTTTTTTTTTTTTGAGACAGTCTCATTTTTTCAACCTTGATAGAGTGCTATGGCATCACAGCTCACAGTAACATTCAACTCTTGGGCTTATGCAATTTTCTTGCCTCAGCCTCCCAAGTAGCTGATACTACAGGCGCCCGCCACAGCACACGTCTCTTTTTAGAGATGGAGTCTCGCTCTTGCGCAGGCTGGTTGTGAACTTGTGAACTCAGGCACTTCACCTACCTTGGTCTCCCAGAGGGCTAGGGTTACAGGTCTGCGCCATGGCTCCAGTCCTACTGATAATGGAGTTTCAGGTTCTTGGTCTCGGTGATTTGAAGAAGGAATCAACAGACCAGGAGTAATGGTAAGTCAGGATTTATTTGACAGGAAACAAGAATTACAACTTCCAGAAAAAACAAACCTCCAGGCAGAGAGGACCCAGGAGGGGAAAAAGATCTCCTGCTCCCTCTCCGAGGTCTGGCCGAGGTCTGTGTTGGAGGGGAATAAGCTATCCTGCTCCTTCTCCAGGTCCGGCCGAGGTCTGTTTCTGAGCTCTCTGCTCAGGGGTTTATATCGTCCCAGGGGGTTGTTTTCCCTGAACTTCGTAGGGTGTGGGTCTTCATCAGTTACAGCCAGTTGTCCAATGGAGACTCAGGCCCTGGAAACTGACATGACATTGGCCTCAGAAGTGCAGGAGGAAGAGACAGCAAGGCCCATCCATGAAATGGACTAGCCCGAAGAGCATGAGGAGACAGCAAGGTGACAATGTCTCCCCTGCAGGTGCCTGACCCTTCCAGCAAGCTGGTTCCTTCATTGCCCACAGCATCAGCACTTCCAGGGCCAAGGTGGAAGGTCTTAGGGCTGCCTTGTCCTGCATCGCTACTACACATTTAAAATAATATATAATCATGATATTTGATGTTTATTTCACCAGTTAATTTTTCTTATATGTTGAATGGAGACCACTAAGATGAATACAGACAGCATTACTCTGAGGGTGTCTGCAGCCCATTCCTACCCTCACTCAAGAAATTTTAACTTGCTACCATTACATGCCAGGAATTTCACTAGAAGAAACTACCTTTCATCTTCAGTAGTTCAAAGTTCATTAAAAAAAAAAAGAAATCACACGGTGGGTGGGGGTGGAGCAAGATGGCTGCCTGGTACCATCTTCTGAAAGAAGCTCCTGTCCAAAAGGAAAGATAACCTCCATAAACTGCTCAATTAAGCTGAAAACTGGGAGCCCAGCCAAGAGAGAGAAGTGATAACTACAGGCCACCTCTGCTGAGGCAAGCTGCAAATCCAAGAAAGCAAGCTTCAGGTACAAAATTCATCTGATAGGAATAGCGTCTCTCCCCTCCCCAAAGAAAGCTGTGGGTTTTTTGTTTGTTTGTTTGTTTTTCTCATTCCTTTCTTTTTTCTCTTCATTTGCTCCTGCAGGGTTTTCTACAAACAAGCGGTGAACTGTGGACCTCTTGTCTCACCCCCTGGAAGAGTGCCGTGGGAAGTGGGAAATGCTTCCTAAGAGTGACCCTGCTGTGACTCTGAACTATTGCTAGGCAGAAAAACTGAACTAAAGTTTTCCCACCATTCTGCACTAACAGTACACCCTTCCCCCATTTCCTGACGAACCAGAAGCCTAACCTCTGCTGAGACTGAGGGAGGAGGTTCTTGAGCAGTGCCCCCTCCACCCTGCCTGCCAGACCAAGGGCCCCACCGGCAAGAGACTCCAGGTGGGCCGTGGTGAGCTCCCCTCCCCCTGGCCAGAAACTATGGTGACGGTGCAGCAGATTGCCCCACCCCTGGGCACGCTGGGCCCTCGCAATCCATCCCTGACCAGGGAGTCCCCTGGTGACCACACAGGCCTGTGCCCCACACCTGCAGGGCCTCAGCAGGACCACCTCTAGCCAGGGACTCCACCAGCAACCGTTTTGATACCACCAGGCCTCTGCAAGCCAGCCTCTGGCTAGGGATTCTGCCGGTGACTGCACAGGCCCGGCAGACCCAACCCCCAAAATGCACCAGGCATCCGCAAGTCTGCCCTTGGCCAGGGACTCCACCGGAGACACGCGACTCGCTGGTCCTCCGAAGGCCCATCATTGGCTAAGGACTCCATCAGCAACTTTGCGGCCCTGCACCCTACACTTCCGCCTCCAGCAAGGGGCTCCAGGAACTGTGCAACCTGCAACTCCTGTACCCTCCCTGCCTCTGCACTGCCCCTGCCTGCCTGGCCAGGGACTCCAGAAGCAGCAGGACTAGAGCCCTGCCTGTGAAGCCCTCCCTGCCTCTGCATGGAGCCATCCTCCTGGCCAGAGACTGCTGGAGCCATGGGCTCTCTTTGCCAAAGTCGCAGGGGTCCCAGCACTCACAGAATCATGTGCAATATTCCCTTCCCCCCACCCCCTGCTGTTGGATCTGGGTGTGCCACACTCTAGAACTACTCTCACAACCAGAACTCCATGGCTGGGGCAGTCTCAGAGGACCTACACAGGGTTACTCCTGACAAAGTTTCAGCAACAATATAGTGATCTTGCAGGGGGTCTAATCTTGGAGAGACCTCCACAACTCTGAGGACGGCCAGAGAAAAAAGTGAAAATCAGTCATTGGACAGAATCAGTGGAAAAAAATCTGACAATATGAATAATCAAAGTAGATCAACTCCCCCAAGGAATGACAAGGCAGATACACCACAAGATCCCATGCATAAACAAATGGCTGAGATGTCAGAAATCGAATTAAGAATCTGGATAACAAATAAGACCAACATAATGGAGGAAAAGATGGAAGTAGAATTTCAAGCAGTAATCCAAAAGATATCTCAATAACTCAGTGAATTCAAGGACAAAATGACCAAAGATTTTGACAAATTGAGACAAAGAGTTGTAGCACTCAAAGATCTGAGAAATACAGTGGAATCCCATAGTGACAGAATGGAGCAAGCAGAAGGAAGGATTTCTGATATTGAAGACAAAGTTGTCTAACGCTCCCAAATCTTTAAAGAGGAAGAGAAATGGAGGACAAAAACAGATCACTATCTCAGAGAGCTCTGGGATAACTCAAAGAAAACCAATATTTGCCTTATAGGAACCCCCAAAAGTGATGAAGCGGCTTCACAAGACACAGAGTCTGTTCGTTATGAGATTATGAAAGACAACTTTCCAGACATGCCGAGAGATTCTGAAATTTAGATAGGAGACAGTTTCAGAACTCCAACATGACTCAACATGAATAAGACATCCCCCAGATACATCATAATCAATTTCACTATAGTTAATATGAAGAAGAAAATTCTGAAAGCAGCCAGACACAACAAAATCATAAACTAAGGTGACATAAGGTGACAAATATTAGAATAACTGCAGATCTCCCTGCTGAAATCTTTCAAGCTAGAAGAGGATGGTAATTGACTTTTAATCTTTAAAACAAAATAACTTTCAACCCAAGATACTGTATCCAGAGTTTCATTTATGATGGAGAAATTAAATACTTTAATGAAATCCACATGTGGAAGAAATTTGCTATAACTAAACCAGCTCTCCAGGATATTCTCAGACCTATCTTCCATAATGACCAGCATAATCCTCTACCACAAAAGTAAACCCACTCAAACTTTTGATCAAATTCCAACTTCCACAGTAATGAAAGGATTAAAAATGTCCACCAGACTATCAAAAGGCTTATCAAAATTCTCAATTAATGTGAGTGGTTTAAATTGTCCTCTTAAGAGGCACAAATTGGCTGACTGGATACAAAAACTCAGGCCAGATATCTGCTGAATACAAGAATATCATCTGAGCTTAAAAGATAAAGGGGAGGGGAGGGGGGAGTATGGGTGGAGGGAGGGCAATTGGTGGGATCACACCTATGGTGCATCTTAGCAGGGTACTGGGGAAACTTATTAAATGTAGAGTATCAATGTCTTTATATAGTGATCAAGAAAATGCCAT
>CAUYON010100003.1:0-22557 GCA_963573935.1 Arctocebus calabarensis
CTGGCAGCTTGAAGAATCTTTTCTTTTGTCTTGACTTTGGACAGGTTCATCACTATGTGTCTTGGGGAAGCTCGGTTAGAGTTGAGGCAACCTGGGGTTCGATATCCCTCTGAAAGGATAGTGTCAGAATCTTTGGTGATATTTGGGAAATTTTCATTTATAATATTCTCTAGTATGGCTTCCATGCCCCTGGGGCTTTCTTCTTCCCCTTCTGGGATACCTATAACTCATATGTTTGAACGCTTCATAGAGTGCCACACCTTTTGGGGGCAAAACACGATTGTAAGAGGGTCTTTTCCTAACAAATGCAACCAGTGTAACATGGTTTCTTGTACCCTCAATGAATCCCCAACAATAAAAAAAAGAAAAAAAAAGAAATGTGGGCTGTTCATAAGCCACCGAGCTGATGGTATTGTGTTACAGCTGCCTGAATGGCCTGAGACACGGGGTGTCTCAGGGAGCCCCACACAGAGTTGTGGCTCTGCCTCAGGAAGCATCAAGACGAGGGACGCAGGGAAGTTTCTCCCCTTGCCTCCCTTCCGAGCTTCTCTCATGGACTGTTTGCTTTTTCTGCTTCCCAGTCCACATGTTAGAAAATGGCCACTACCTCCAAACCTGACTATGTCTCCCCAACTTGAGGTAGTGCTGGGCTGAACTGGGGTCTCTTAAATCTGACCCAGACTCCCCTGTGTCTACGTGTGTGAATGGAAAATTGTGGCGATGGATGGGGCCTTGTTCAAGAAAACCTGACATGGAGCAGGCATTAGCGTGGTGGGAGCCCTCGCTTCAGTGGGGGTGTGATTAGCCCAGTGTCCAGTGCGTCTGTGGGTGAACGCTCTGCTAGCCTCGGTTCTCTTTGCTGAGTCTGACACTTCTGTTCCCACTGCTGAATTGCCATCTGTGCTCCCCTGAGATGACAGTGCAGCCAGTTTGCCTGGGGCCAGGGTGGGCTGTTTGGCCTTTGGCCGCCCTGGCACCCAGGCTGCTGGCTTCAGACAGATGGGCCCCTTACACTACCCCATGGCCACCTGCTTGACAGTTACTTGGAGGGCTTTGCTAATGATATCTCAAGATACCTCTGGGGAACCCTGTGTTCCCTACGACCTCTTCTCCATTATGGCTGAACTGCTGGTCACTCCTCTCTGACGGCCTGCCTGTCTAGCCAGGACACTCCCTGGGTTCAGGCCTCAGTGTTACTTGTCTCATCCCTCCTCCCGCGAGGCTTGTGGGTCATGGCTGAAGGCCCTATGGTAAGGGCCTGGTGACTGTCAAAGCCCTCTCTGTGTCTGGGCTAGGAGAGTCGGGCAAGGGAGAAGGGTTTTCAAGCCAGACTTAATCTGGGCAAGTCATTCAGCCTCCCCGTGGCTCCCTTTCCTCATCTATATCCTGGGGGAATGAACCAGATGTTCTTCAGGGCCCTCCTGGTCACTGAGAGCTCTGGCAGGAGTTGCCAAGGATGTAGGAAGGATGAACATCTCAGCATCACATCAAACTGGGCCAGCCCGTAGTGAGAGGCCCCTCTAACGTCTAGGTGTGGTAGGAAACCTTACAAGGACAATCGCAAGGCAGCTGGACTCTGTCATTCACGAGCTTCACCTGAGTCTGGGTTTATTCATCACGCAGGCCTGAGATTGCTGTCCTTGGAAGGGCCCGCTCGCCGGCTTGACTCTTGCCTGGTGTCTGGGAACTTGTCTGGTAAACAGTTTTCTGTGCCAATATACAAATCCCTCTAAATAGTAAGAGGGGCTTACCATGCTGAAACTGTTTGTGCAGACACTATGATTTATACTGAACACTTGCTTTCCATCCAGGAGTCTGGAATTTTGGTACAAGGCAGGGAGAGGCTGCCTGTATCAACAGTCCTGTGATAAAAACACTGGGCCGGGAGTTTCTAATAAGCTTCCCTGGTAGACAGCACTCACACCTGTGGTCCTAGTTATTTGCTGGGGGAATGGGAATTAGGCCCATCCTTTGTGACTCCAGTGGGAGAGGACTCCTGGTCGCCCGTGCCGGGTTTCCTCGGGACTTCACCCCATATACCTTTCACTTGGTTGATTGTGCTTACTCCTCTTTCACTATAATAAACCTTAGCTCAGGGTATAACTATATGCTGAGTCCTGTGAGTCCTTCTACCAAATTGCCTCTTAAAACCAAACCTGGGCGGTGATCTTGGAGATCCCTGACACATTCATGGACTTTGAAAGTGACTAAGAGCAAGTAAAGATATGCATGTAAAGATAATCCTCATCCCTGTGCAATTACCCAGTGCTAATTCATGGTACAGAGGATTGGGCCCTTCTGCCTCCTTGAAGAGGAGCTTCAGCTGCTTAGTTAATATTTGTGGTTGTTGGCCAGGGGCGATGGCTTACACCTGTCATCCCAGGACTTTGGGAGGCCGAGGCAGGAAGATTACTTGAGGCCAGGAGCTTGAGACCAGCCTGGGCAACATAGTGAGATCTTGTCCCTAAAAAAAAAAAAATTAAAAATCAGCTGAGTAGGATGGCATATGCTCATTGTCCCAGCTATACTGGAGGCCAAGGTGGGAGGATTGCTTGAGCCCTGGAGTTTGAGGTTGCATTGTGCTATGATCGTATCACTGTACTCCACCCTGGGTGGAAGAGCAAGACCCTACCTTTAAAAAGTGACTATTGGATCCTATTACTAATGTTCCCACCAGTCCCAAATATTGTATTCTCCAGTGAGAGACCATTCATGGTCCAGATGTTAAAAAGTCAGCAGAGTTGGGTGGCATCTGTGGCTCAAAGGAGTAAGGTGCTGGCTCCATATGCCACAGGTGGTGGGTTCAAACCCAGTCCTGGCCAAAAAGTGCAAAAAAAAAAAAAAAAATTCAGCAGAGTTAGACTACGGTCACCTGTAGTCACAGCTACTTGGGAGGCTGAGGCAAGAGAATCGCCTAAGCCCAAGAGCTGGAGGTTGCTGTGAGCTGTGATGCGAGAGCACTCTACTGAGGGTGGCAAAGTGAGACTCTGTCTTTAAAAAAAAAATCAGCGGAGAAATCTTGGCCCATTTTGACATAATTTGGTGGTGTGCCTTCTTACCTGGATAACTCAGGCCTCATGCTTTGGGAATAGTAGTAGCAAGATTCGTTAATTAAATGATGGTTATAGTGCCAAGTCAGGAAAGCCAGTTAAGTTTATGTCATTTAGGAAAAACTACTGCAGAAGTAAAGATCATTTTAAAGGAAATGCAAGGTCTTACCCTTAGCATATATACTTAGACTATTTCTGTGAACTTTAACTAGAAACCTCATAACTTTTCCTGAATGCTTTAGGTATTCATAGAGGTCTGTTCTGGGAAGACAGTTTTGTACCCTTAGTGCTAAGAACTGTGAGTCTGTAAGTAGAGGTGAGTATGAACTGTCATGCTTGGATGTCACTGCCTTCAAGGACCATCAAAGCCCAAATCACGGTGTTTTACTTGCTAAGCAGCCCTTTCTTCTGCTTACCATTTGACCTGGGGTACCTGGGTGGCTATGTGTTTGGTTCTCTGAGGGCAGAAGGAGTTGCCCCACCACCCTTGGTATTCCAGCATTTATAATAAAGTTAGCCCCTGCTTGAGAACAATTTTTGACTCTGTCTCTAGAGTCAGAACTAGAAGTCAACAGTTTTGGCAGTTTTTGGTTTTTTTGTTTGTTTGTTTGTTTTTGGCCGGGGCTGGGTTTGACAGTGCCCTACTCCTTTGAGCTATAGGTGCTGCCCTAGAAGTCAACAGTTTTAAGAGCAGAACATGCTAGGAGGTACAGCCAGATCAATGCTCACCAGGTTGCTATGCTACAAGCATGACCCTCAGAGGCTGTTTTGAGCGTGTTTGTAAATTCTGCGAGAGTTTAGTGGTATGAGACCCTGGTTTTACCAGTATGCAACTTAAGCACGTTTTCCTTTATTCTTAGAACAGAGGCAGCATGTTGACCCGCACTGGAGCCACTGCAAACAACACACGGGGAGTAGGCAGATCCGGTGCGGCGCTTGGCATTGTGAGGAAGGCTGAGTGTGGCTGTGGCATTTGGCACCTTCCTTTTTCTTCTCAAAGTGTTCACAAGATCCCTGTTTGGTGGAAGACTGATAAGAGCATGAACATTCGGGGAGGGGGGAGGGGTGGGAGGAAGGGTGGGTGAGGACGCTGAGGGTCACATTTTCCTTGAGACTAAAATCAGAAAAGGAAACCTTTGCCTGGCACTTTTGTTGAGCACTTCCTTGTGCAGAGAACTCAGTGAGCCTGTGCCTTGTGGGGCTGGGGGTAGAGAGTTGGGAGAAGAGGTTCTGCTCTCCTCGCAGAGCTTCCCTCTGGGCTGTGTGAGTGAGGGGCAGCACCACAGCCCCTGCTGTCCCCTGCAATGACGTATGGGTGCTTGCTGAGCAAAAGGGTAAAGGAACGCGCTTGTTAGCTCCCTGTAGGGGATGGCTGTCACCAAAGTCAGTGTGGGAGAAGTTGCCAAGAAGGAGGCTTCTGCAGGAGCCGTGGAAGCCTAGACATTTATCCGGCATCATACCGTTCCCTGCAGGGTCTGCTTGCTCCCTCCTTCCTTCCCTGCCTCCAGCCAGGGTACCATGACCCCCACTCCTATCACCTAGGTCCACACCCAGGACTTGGAAGCCCTTCTGGATGTCCTCCTCCTTCCAGATCCTCCCCGTCCCCCAGATTTTACTCCCTCCACTCCTTCCATGGCTGCTGATGCTGATTCAGTTCAGGCCCCAGCATCATCTTCTTTCTTGATTGTTTATTTGGGAAATAATTTCAAGCTCATAGAAAAGTTGCAAGAATAAACAGCACAAAGAACACCCGCCTCCACTTTTATCCAGATTTACATTCATTGACACTTTATCCACTTTATCAACACTCACACACACACATATCACACTTATACGCATACACCTCCCCCACCAGTTTTTCTTGAACAATTTGATGGTAAGTTGCATCTATCACAGCCCTGAAGAGCTGTCCCAAATACTTCAGTGTGTATTTCCTGATAACTGGGATGTTCTCTTACATAACTGTGGCAGTCAACCTTAGTGGTTTTAATGCTGATACAATGCTTTTATCTCACCTGCCATCCATATTTCAATTTTGCTCGTTGACCCAAATGTTCTGTATAGTATTTTCCCCTTTAACCAAGATCTGGTCTAGGGCAGGCATGAAGTTTCTCTTGATTTCTCTTTATAACATTTAAAAACTATCTTTTTAATTGATAAATAATATGTATTTATCATGTACAATGTGTTGTTCTAAAATATGTATGCATTGGGTGGCACCTGTTGCTCAGTGGGTAGGGCACTGGCCCCATATACCGAGGGTGGTGGGTTCAAACCCCGCCCTGGCCAAACTGCAACAAAACATAGTCAGGCATTCTGGCAAGCACCTGTGGTCCCAGCTACTCGGGAGGCTGAGGCAAGAGAACCGCCTAAGCCCAGGAGTTGGAGGTTGCTGTGAGCTGTGATGCCACGGCACTCTACCAAGGGTGATAAAGTGAGACTGTCTTTAAAAAAAAATGTATGCATTGTGGAATGGCCAAATCAAAGTAATTAATACATGCATTGTCTCACACAGCTGTCATTATTTTGTGGTGAGGACTCTTAAAATCTACTCTTTAGCAGTTTTCAAGAATATAATAGATGTTCATCATTACATTGCTAAATACCGTAGCCTCTCAAGTCTCTTTAGCCTACTTTAATCTGGAACATTTTCAAGTCCTTTTTCTTTTTTTTTTTTGGTCTTTTATGACATTGACATTTTGGAAGAATGCAGTACTATTTTTGAAAAATATTTTAATAGTATGTCCCTGACTTTGGGTTTACCCGTGTTTCCTCATAGGTAAATTCTGGTTCTGCATTCTCAGCAGGAATGCTGCACACAGTGCCCTCCTGCCCAGCATTGGTGCTGTCCATTTTGATCACCTGTTCAAGGCACTGCCCAGGTTTTCCTCTGTATATTACTATGTTTTTTGCTGCAGCTAGTAAGCAGCCTGTAGGGAGACTCTTAAGACTATTGGCTTGGACATTTCTCCCTAGACTTGGTGTCCAGGGATGGTGCTTGCCTCACCCAGGCTTTGTGAGGAAGGCTGCACAATGGGGGTTTTCTAACTCCAGCCTTCCCATTATCTTTCAATTTGACTAGTTTAACAGCCTCCTAATGGATTTCCCTGCCTGTGCTCTGCCCATTTACCCCAGGCTTGTTTAGATGTGGTCCTGATCCTGTTGTTTCCATCAGTAGATGCTCCTGATGGTCACTCTCGAGTTAAGTTCATGCCTTTCTTACCCCTCTGTGCTTCCTCATCTGCATCTTCTACCCTCAAACATGTGCTGTATTGTACCTCTGCTCCCTTTAGTTTCTTGATCAAGATGCCTTTTCCCTGATGACGTTGATTGGAACACTCCTCTGTGTGCTTTAAAACCCTGCTAGGTTTCACCTCAGGGAAGTACCCTTTAGTACTCTTCCTCTTCTCCTCCAAGACTAAGATATAAGAAGCTTCTGTCCTCTGGGGCCCCTCCAGTGACGTGTGGTTGCCTTTGTCACAGAACACTGACATTCCCGTCCCTCAATCCCCCCAAACCCAAAGAGGTAGGACCTCAGCAGTGATTAGGTCCTATTTAGTTTTGGAATAGTGGACTGGAGCTCAACGTCTGCCACAGAGTAAGCACATCTAGAGTTTGTGTTGTAACAGTGAATTTATTTAATTATTTTATTTCATTTTTTTTTTTGACACTGAGTCTCACTATGTCGCCCTTGGTAGAGTGCCATGACGTCACAGCTCACAGCAACCTCTAACTCTTGGGCTTAAGTGATTCTCTCGCTTCAGCCTCCTGAGTAGCTTGGACTACAGGCATCTGCCACAATGCCCAGCTATTTTTTGTTGGATTGCCACTGACCGGGTCCAGGTTCGAACCCGCAACCCTTGGTATATGGGGCCAGTGCCCTACCCACTGACCCACAGGTGCTGCCTGTAACAGTGAATTTATGAGATAGACTAACAGCATTTCTTAGACATACTGGACCAGAGGATTTTCTTTCAAAGAGCATTTTATAAAGCTAGTATTTCATAAAACACATTTTTGGAAATCCCTGGATCTCTGAGAGATCTTTCTGTTATGAATTAAATTATGAACCTTTTATAATTTATGAATTATAAAAGAAAGAAAAAATATGCTGGAGTCTTAACCTCTAGTACCTCTGAATATCTTATCTGGAAATAGGGTCATCAAGTTAAAATGAGTTCACTAGCGAGGTCCCTAATCTAGTATGACTAGTGTTCTTAGACAAAGGAGAAATTTGGTCACAGGTGCCTACAATGGGAGAACGTCATGTGAACATGAAGATGGAGATCTGGCTGATGCTTCTACAAACTGAGGAATACCAAAGTTTGCCAGGAAACTACCAGGGGTTAGGAGAGAGGCATGGGACAGATTCTTTCTCCCAGCTCTCAGAAGGAACCAGCTCTACTCACACGTTAATTCCAGACTTCCAGCCTGGGAGACAATAAATCTGTTGTCTGAGCCACCAGTTTGAAGACCTTTGTCATTGAGCCCTGGCATGCTAACAGGCCTCCCAACTTGAATCTTCTGTGATCTCTTTTAATGATGGCAAAATTATGGATTTAATTTACTTTAACTTCTAGTATAGCACATAGCTTCCAAAAGCAACCCCTTTGGATTAGCCAATTGGTATCAATGATCTTTGATACGTAGAGTCAGAGGGGATCAGAATTTAGGACACCTCTGCTTTGGGCATCTGGAAGGTGGGCAAAGAAGTGTCTGGTGAAGATAGAGGATGGGTTGCTGCCCATTGATAAAAGGAGAAAAGGTTCAAATGTGTGCTTCTTGTCTCTAAAATCCCTTTCGGCAACAGATTAGTGGGATCACATCCGTCTTTACTGTTTTAGGGGGGCTTCCCTTGCTGTTGCTGGCTGCCCCCCACTTACACGTGTTTGCAGCAGTGAATTCGGCCTGCACATGTGATTCACTGCCAGCGGCAGGGGTGTTTGCTGACATTGCTGGATAAAGTCATTCTGGGATTAGCAGGTGGCCAGCACAGACCTGGTTTGACCCCTGGCTGTTGCTCAGACTCTCCTGGCTTCACCTCATTCTGTGCCTGTCCCCCTTGCCCTCTCAGGCTCTTTCTGGGCTCAGTAGCTTTTTCAGAAGGCTCATCCTTCCCATGCTGTAGCTTAGAGACCAGTGATATAATTAACCACCCACTGGTCCCCAGGGCTCTAACAAATACAGCCCTCTGTTTCGATGCTTTGCCCTCATTCTCCAGGGGCAGCCTGGGGAGTGCGGCTTCTTAGGATTCAATTTTAGGAGTTGCAAATGAATAGACCTGTGTTTGGAGGTTTTAAATATAATTTTAAATAAGTTCTATTTCATGATGTTGCTGTTTCAGAAGCCTGTTCCCTGTCCTATTGCAGTCACCAGAGCCAAGGGTTTGTTACCTTTCAGTTCTTGGCCTCCTAATTATTCTAAGAAGTGGAAAGAATGGTAGGTCCATGCTGCAGCATGGCGGCTTTGAGATCCCCTCTCTCTCTGCTAGTATTGTTTCGTCCCTGCCACACCACTTTCCTCCTTTTGAGGTTGAACACACAGATATTCTCCAGCTTCTCCTCTGCCACCAACATATTTCCTCTAATCAAGGCTGCCACACTGAGCTGGCTCCATGGAGTGAAGCTCTCTTAAGAGCTCAGACCTGCACCGGGGTGCACAGCCTGTGAAGCTTAGGGCAGCCACAGGTTGGACATCTAGACTGTGCAATCCGCAGGACAGGCCTGTGTCACACATGGCCTGAGGCTGTTGCTCTCTTGAAGGTTATTATTCTTGAAGGTTGGGTTTTATTGTTTGTGCATCCTCTAAGCTGCAGCATTGCAATTTCTCATTCAAGAGTAGACCTCTTGATTCTGTGGGAATAAGGAGAAACATTGCCTTTCGTTTGAAAGCAAGCAGAATGCCAGACTCAGCTGCCTTTCCCTCCTGGTTCTTTGGCCATAGGAATCTTCTCTCCACTTGAGAACCGTGGCTGTCAGAGGGAAGAAGCCAGGCGTTGCCAAAGTACAAGATCTGTTCACCTTTGGCCCTGGAAAATGTGAAACAAAAGCTTGTTTCTCCAAATAGTTTTAACTCTATGGCTATTCTTTGTGTTCTAATAGGGAAAAGGTAGGGTTGGATCTTGGTCCCTTTAGATTAAGGGCCCAGTACAAGTGCAGAGCCTTATTGCTGTGATCAATAACAGAGGATGGCCATGGGGACTCTCTATAATTCATCTAGATGCATATTATTTCCTTGATATTCAAATGTGAATACGAGGAGTGGGGATCAGTGAACATCAGGAAATCTGGCCCCTTATGAAGATGGGAGTTGCTGAGCCACCTGCAAGCTTCGAAGGCTGCCAGCTGCTCCTGCCACAGAGAGCTAACTTCTTCTTCATCACTGTTCACACTTGGTGTCTGCAGCCAGTGACTGAGCTCTCTTCCTTTGCCATGTTTAGTCCTCTCCAGTGTGTGCAGAAGCTGGTGTGTCACCATGTTACTGATGATTAATATTGTTATTAGCACAGACTGGTATTTGTATTATCAGTCAAGTTCCTTTTACAGGGGACTCGCTTAATAATTAGAAGGGGTTGATGTTTACATGGAGTTGAAAAGATTAAAAGATACCTACTTTATTTCTATTGTTTTAATTGTTGAAGGTAGATATATTTATTCTGTGCAACAGAAATACGTACAGGCCATACCTCGGAGATGTTGCAGGTTCGGTTCCAGACTCCCAATAAAGCAAATCACACAATTTTTTTTGGTCTCCCAGTGCATATAAAAGTTATGTCTGAATTGTACTGTAGTCTAGGAAGTGTGAAATGGCATTGTGTCTAAAAAAAGTACATACTTTCTTTAAAACATACTTTATTGCTAAAAGATGCTAATGGTCTGAGACTTCAGCAAGTCATAATTGTTCTTTTTTTTCGCTGGTGGAAGATCTTGTTTCGATGTTGATGGCAGCTGATTGATCAGGGCGGTGGTTGCTGAAGGCTGGGGTAGCTGTGGCAATTTCTTAAAATAAGACATAAATGAAGTTTGCTGCATTGCTTGATTCTTCATTTCATGAAAGATTTCTCTGTAACCTGATGCTGTTTGATAGCGTTTTACCCATAGTAAAGTTGGAGTTAATCCTGTCAAACATGGCCACCGTTTTATCAACTACATTTATGTCATATTCTAAATCCTTCGTTGCCATTTCAGCAGTGTTCACAGCATCTTTATCAGGAGTAGATTCTATCTCAAGAAACCATGTTCTTTGCTCATCCATAGGAAACAACTTCTCATTCTATTTAAGTTTTATCATGCAATTCAGTGGTGTGGTCCCACTTTAATGCTTGTTCTCTTGTTATTTCTACTTCCTTAGTTACTTCAAGTCTTGAAATCTTCAAAGTCACTCATTAAGGGTTGGAGTCAACTCCCCAAACTCCTGTAAATGTTGATATTTTGACCTTCTCCCAGGAATCCTGAATGTTCTTAATGGCATCCAGAGTGGCGAATCCTTTCCAGAAGATTTTCAATTTGTTTTGCCAAGATCCATTAAAGGTACTGCTATCTGTGGCAGCTGTCACCTCCTGAAATGTATTTCTTAAATAGTTAAGAATTGAAAGTTGAAATGACTTTTTGGTGTATGGGCTGCAGAAAGGATGTTGCGTTAATAGGCGTGAAAACAACATCAATCTTGTACATCTCCATCAGAGTTCTTGGGTGACCAGGTACATTGTCAGTGAGCAGTAATATTTTAAAAGGAATTGTCTTGTCTGAGTAGTAGGTCTCAACAGTGGGCTTAAAATATTCAGTAAACCCCGGATATGCTGTCATCCAGGCTTTTTTTATTTATAGAGCACAGACAGAGTAGATTAAGCATAATTATTAAGGGCCTTAAGACTTTTGGAATGGTAAATGAGCATCGGCTTCAACTTAAAGTCATTGACTATCTGCAATTGGCCCCTAACAAGAGAGTCAGCCTATCCTTTGAAGCTTTGAAGCCAGGCATTGATTTCTCTTTTCTAGCTATGAAAGTCCTAGATGGCATCTTCTATCTCTTTCAATAGAAGGCTATATTATCTACACTGAAAGTCCATTGTTTAGTGTAGCCAGTTTCAGCAATGATCTTAGCTAGAGCTTCTGGATAACTGGCTGCAGCATCTATGTCAGCACTTGCTGTCTCACCTTGATCTTTATTGTTACAGAAAGAGCTTTCTTATCATGCATGTGTTTATTGAAGAAGCACTTTTAATTTCCTTCAAGAGCTTTTTCTTTGCATTTACAACTTGTAACTGTTTGGCACAAGAGGCTTCGCTTTCAACCTATCTCGGCTTTCAACATGACTTCTTCTTCTTTTCTTCTTTTGAGACAGAGTTTCACTGTGTCACTCTCGATAGAGTGCTGTGGCATCCTAGCTCACAGCAACCTCAAACTCTTGGGCTCAAGTGATTCTCTTGCTTTAACCTCCTGAGTAGCTGGGCTTTAGGCACCTGCTACAGGCTATTGTTAGAGATGGAGGTCTCACTCTGGCTCTGGTTGGTCTTGAACTCACAAGCTCAAGCAATCCTTCTGCCTTGGCCGCCCAGTATACTAGGATTACAGGCGTGAGCCACT
This sequence comes from Arctocebus calabarensis, assembly GCA_963573935.1. Lineage (NCBI taxonomy): Eukaryota > Metazoa > Chordata > Mammalia > Primates > Lorisidae > Arctocebus > Arctocebus calabarensis. The sequence goes on from CAUYON010100003.1 coordinate 11,636, forward strand.
GAGTCTGGCCTCAATGTGACATCTTCACTAAGCTTAATAATTTCTAGCTTTTGATTTTAAGTGAGAAAGATTTGACTCTTCTTTTTATTTGAATACTGAGATGCCATTGTGGGGTTATTAATTGGCCTAATTTCAGTATTGTTTTGTCCAGAGAGTGAGGACATTGAGGGTCACATTTTCCTTGAGGCTAAAACCAGAAAAGGAAACCTTTGCCAGGCACTTTTGTTGAGTACTTCCTTTGTGTGAGAACTCAGTGAGCCCTGTGCCTTATGGGGCTAGGGGTAGAGATTTGGGAGAAGAGGCTCTCCTCTCTCTACTCTGCTTCCAGAGCTTCCCTCTGGGCTGTGCGAGGGGCAGTACCACAGCCCCTGCTGTCACCTGCAGTGAGGTATGGGTGCTTGCAAAGCAAAAGGATAAATGAACACACATGTTAGCTCCCTGTAGGGGATGGCTGTCACCAAAGTCAGGTATGGCCAACTAGAGAAGTTGCCAAGAATGAGGTTTTTCCATGAACTGTGGAAGCCGAGGCCCTTATTTGGCATCATATAAAGGACAGGGAGAGAGATGGGAGAATGGTTGGTGGGAGGAGCAGTCAGAAAACACCAACATTAATCGATTAAGTTCCTTGTCTCTCATGCACATGGTTTATGGTGCCCTGAATGATTACAGTGGTAACATCAGAGATTGCTGATCACGGATCACCATAAGAGTTATCAAAATAGGCTTGGTGCCTGTAGCTCAGTGGTTAGGGTACCGGCCACATACACTGGAGCTGGTGGGTTTGAACCTGGCTGGGCCTACTAAACAACAATGGCAACTACAACAACAACAACAAAAATAGCTGGGCATTGTGGCATGCACCTGTAGTCCCAGCTACTTGGGAGGCTGAGGCAAGAGCGTCTCTTAAGCCCAAGAGTTTGGGGTTGCTATGGGCTGTGACGCCACAGCACTCTACCAAGGGTGACATTTAGAACTCTGTCTCCAAAAGAGAAAACAAAAAAAGAGGTGTAAAAATAATAAAAGAGTGAAATATTGTGAGAATTACCAAAATATGATATGGAGACACGAAGTGAGCACATGTGTTGGAAAAATGCTCCAGATAGACTTGCTTGACACAGGGTTGCCATGAAACTTTAATTTGTAAAACATGCAATATCCATGAAGCATACTAAAGCAAAGCAAAAATAAATCGAAGAATGCCTGTAGCATTGTAGCTTGGCTAAGTCAAGCTAATTCACGTACACGTTACTTCACATATAGCAATGTTCACCATTGTTGTTTTCTTATAATGATCATGAGAACAAAAATCAGTTCCCTTCCAGGTGACTGGCTGTCTGGGGTTTGCTTGTTCTTGTGCCTGCATCGGTTTTCTCTGGCCTCTTCGGTTTGTTCCCATATCCCAAAGCTGTGCACATTAGGTCATGGGTGTGTCTCCACGGTCCCCGTGTTAGTGACACTGGTTAGTATCAGCGTCCCCTGTGATCGGATTGCGTCCTGTTCAGACCTAGTGCCTCCCTGGTGCCCTGACCTAACAGGACATGCTCCGGCCACCCATGACCCTGAATTGTAATAAGCAAGTAAATAACTAACTTACTTGTTTTTGTTAATCTTTCTTAAATATCTGTGTAACTCACACTTACTTCAATCTTTTTTTTTTTTTTTTTCTGTTTTTGGCCGGGGCTGGGTTGAACCCGCCACCTCTGGCATATGGGGCCGGTGCCCTACTCCTTTGAGCCACAGGTGCCGCTCTTTAACATTCAATCTTTAACATTCAAAGTGTTTGAGGATCCTGATTTAAAAGTTGGCCGATGTTTTTGTGGCCAGAGATATGCCATGGGAACTTCCCTCTCACTTACATCGATGACCTTGTTGCGAAACTGGTTGCGTTACAGGTTTTTCACTCAAAGTCACGGTTTCTGATAACTTATCGATGAAGTGAGAACTTACTGTACTTTTTTTCTGGTGATGAGAACACTTACAATTGTATCAATTTTCAAGAAGAAATACATTTTTCGCACAGAGTGTGAAATTGGAGAGAACTCTAGATTCACTTTGCTCCTTTTCTGTTGGATAAGTGTTTATCTGCGTGAAGGATCAGTTATTTGTGCCACATTTCATTTGGTAGGCATCTGTTGTTTGCAGTGATCTCGAGTTGGTTGTTTTGTAGGGGTCTTTACATACCAAATCCCACCCATCTGGAAACAAGAAAAGTCGAGGCCTGTAGATCAGCGGTGAGTGACAGTGTGGGTGTAGGAGGATGAAGAAGAGGGTCCACGCTGACCCGATGGGCCTTTGAAGCTGGAGAGGGGACTCAGGATCCATAAAGGAACTTGGGCTCCACTGTGGTCCAAGTGCTACTCCAGCCTCTGTGGGGAGGGCTGGGGAAATGTGTATATACTGTGGAATTATATCCGTCGTAGCAGATATGGATTGTGGGTTGAGTTCTTCACAATTATCTGACTACTTTTAGATTAGCAGATGATGTAATGAATGGAACAGCCCGAACCCTATTCTTATTCCTGTCCATCTGAGTATGCAGATAACTGCAGCAGTTTCCGTCTGTCTATGGGGAGGAACAGTCGGGAAGAGAAGAGTCGCAGACAATGAGAATGTGTTCAGAGCAGGGCAGACACACACCGGGGCAATGTTGGCAAAGCTGGATGCTTACAAGATAACGACATAAGCATTTACTTTAAAGTAAAGTATTTAAAAGGCTCTGTAGTTCTTGAAATGAACTAGGATGTTTGGGTAATAACCAAAGTGCTGTTTACATGGAAAGCTGTTCCCTGATTTAATAGGAAACATATCTGGTTTCAATTTCTGAAAACATTTGTTAGCAAAATTGCTGCCAGGAGATGAAGCCAGTCTTGGAATAAGAGGAAGTCTGAACTCTTAGTTTTCTAGAGATGAGGAGTGTGCCCCAGGGCACAGCTCTGGGGAGCCGTCTTATAGATTGGTTACAATCTGGGAGGCTCGCACAGTCACAAAGAATTCATGTTAATCCTTCAACAGAAGCACTTGGAAATGTTTGGGTGCTCTGGGCAGCCCAGAGTGATAGAACTGGCATAGCTTATATTTTCCATAACAATAATTAGTGATTGTCAGTGCCTGATGATCTTAATTGCAGCATGGGTGACAGTATAGGTTAATCAGTTAAGACTCAGGTTCTGAGACCAGAGAGATCTGGATTCAAATTCTGCCTCCTCTGTTGACTTGCTGTTGTGCGGTGGTTCTCAGTCTTGACTACACATTAGCATTACCCCTGGAGTTCTTCCAGATGACCACGCTGTATTCTAAAGCTAGGGTATAACAATTTCTGGGGGTGGAACACCAACATTAATATTTTTTAAAGTACCCCCCCATCATGGATAAATACACTAAGAACCACTGTTCAACTAAGACTGTGGAGAAGTTTCAGACCTCGGTAGTTGTACTTTGTCATCTGGAAAACGGGGATAATATTATGTAACATATAAGTTTCCTATGAAGAGAGATAATACACGCATGGTGCTTAGTCCACGGCCCCTTAACTACCAGGGGGACTAGTTGCTCATGTAATGACAGCATGCACCACGAGCTCAGCCTATCTGTACACAAAGAAAACTTCTGAAATGTAAACGTGCTATTTCCCACATCTGGGAGGAAGGCACAGGTGGGAAGTCCTTGCATTTATTTGAGAAAGAACTGATATATGGATTCTAAGCCTGCAGTGGGGCTGCAGAGAACGTAGATGGGGGTCACGGAGCAGCAGAGTCCTCCAGGTCAGGCCCTCCCAGGGCGGCTCGCAGGCACCTGCAGGTACAGCCAGATCCATCTGAAGTTACGGAAAGACATGATCTTCTTTGAATTCTCAACTGTTTATTCTCAGATCCTCCCTTTTCTCGGCTTAGGCATTGTGATAAATACTTAAAAATGATCTTACTACAGTGTTTGACAAGGAGCATTCTTGAGAAAATCAAATATGGGGAATGTTTCTCTCTAATCTTCTACCTGATGTGTCTGGAACAGTTCATTCCCGAGAACACTGATTGTAGGGATGAGGGTTTTAGAAGTTGAGAATGCAAATTGGTTTTCATTTTTGTGACTCTGGGTCTCATTTGCTGATATGAAATCATATATACTAATAGGATATTAATCTCTGTGTATCCTACCTTCATACACATTGATTAAAAAACGCTTTGTGTTTGGGTAGCAATTCTGCTTTCAGTACATTACTAGCTGACAGCTTTATGTTAGTACCAGCTCCAGGACAGAGTCACTTTTTCAGGGAGTTTTATTGACATCATGTAGTGCTTGGATATTTGCTACCGGACTTGGACATGGAGTTCAGACCTCAGAAGGTCTGGGTTAGAATTCTAGGTCAGTACGTGGCTACTGAGCTTCAGTTTCTTTATCTGTAAGATGGTAACAGTGGTGTTCATTTTTCAGGGTAATGGGTAAGGAAGATTAGAAAATAATATAAATAATAGATATGTCAGGTCCATTATAAGTGTTCAGTAGCATAGATTAATATATATTCATATATTACCAGTTGAGAGACTCATCATCCATGTTTTTAAATTAAATTTTTTTCCACTCATTTTTGAAAAGGTGTAATTTTACATTTATAGTTGACAATGAATTTTCTCTGAGCCTTGGGAACTGGTCGCAAGTGGTTATAAGCTAAAGCATGTCTACGTGTGATTGCAAGTGGTTTTCTTTGTAAAGAAAGTAATTGCATCCTTAGCTCCTTGATGTTTTTGTTGCCTTCCTGCCTTCCATGTTGAAATGAACTTTTCTTCCTGCTCATTCTTATATCAATACTACGTACACATTTTTTTTATATTCTAAGTTTTAACAGGATAGTCCCAACTGTGGGTGAGGCGGGTGTTCAGTGCTGGGTTTGTCAAAATTAAATCTACAAAATCACACTTGAAATGGAAATGGAGGTTCAAATCAGTGCATGCCCTTTGATGCCCCAGGGTTCTCTGTATGTAGCCTACTGTCCCTTCAATCATATCGCATGGTCAATTGACATTTACGTGTCTCATCCATTAAATGAATAAATAAAATGCCACGTTGAAAAGTGCCCACAGAGTGCTCAGCCTATGGTTTGATTTTTCTCTGTCTCTCTCTGTCTCCATGGACTATGTATAATACGTGCATGTTTTTTCTTCCTTCTTCCTCTCGGCTCACCTGCTCCTTGAGGATCTTCTCTGTAACTGCAGCGCCCAGCCCAGCACAGCTGTAATAGATGTTTGTTGAATGAAGGATGAGTAAGGGCATCTTTTCTTGTACGGCCCCAAGTGCACCAGCGGTGCGTTTCCATCTGGTGCACAGCAATGTGCTGACCAGACATAGCAGTGACTGCCAAAGGTCAGGGTTAGTATTTTGACCCATGGCTTTGCTGTTCATCCACACACACGCATCTGTTACGTGATCGTTCGAAGGTTGGTTTGTCTTTTTAAATGGACTGATGGAAAGATATTTGGACTAAAACGGTACCTGCACTTTAAAAACCATCACAGCTGCTCTGCCCAACATGGTAGCCCCCAGTCACAAGAAATATTAAGATTATTGGCTCAGCACCCATAGCACAGCGGTTACAGCACTAGCTGCAGCACCGAGGCTGGTGGGTTCGAGCCCAGTCCAAGCCAGCTAAACAACAATGATTACTGCAACAAAAAAATAGCTGGGTGTTGTGGCAAGCACTTGTAGTCCAAGCTACTTGGGAGGCGGAGGCAACGGAATCGCTTGAACCCAGGAGTTGGAGGTTGCTATGAGCTATGACACCACAGCACTCTACCAAGGGCGACATAGTGACTCTGTCTCAAAAAAAAAAAAAAAAGAAAGAAAGAAATATTAAGACTATTTACATTTAGCTTAAGCAAAAGAAAATAAGTTGAAAAATCCAGTTCTTCAGTCACAGTAGCCACATTTTGAGTTTCAGTGGTTACCTATGGCTGGTGGCTTTTGTGTTAGAACAGAGAGAGAACAATTCCCAGCTTGCAGAAAGTCCTGCTGGATAAGGGTAGATGTGAAGAGATTTCAGAGTGACTTCTTTTTTTAATTAAATCATAGCTGTGTCCATTAATGCAATCATGGAGTACAGTGTGCTGGTTTTATATACAATTTGAAATATTTTCATCGAACTGGTTAACATAGCTTTCATGGCATTGTCTTAGTTATTGTGTTTAGACATTTATATTCTACATTTAGTAAGTTTCACCTGTACCCTTCTAAGACGCACCGTAGGTGTGGACTCACCAATTACCCTCCCCAGAGTGACTTTTAAAGTGGAGAGGGACCCTCTTTAGCCTGTCTCCTGCATTTGCTATAATTAGAGGAAGGAAATTTTCAAAGATAAAAATCTTCCTTGAGGCTTGGCATGTCATCCAGGGAACTTGCTGATGGAGGAGGGAGAAGAGAAAAGCAGCAGAAATTCAGCACCAATTCAGGCCTATGAGGCTGGCTGGCTTCATCACTGCCTTGTCAAGACCCACTGAGTTTGAGTGTTGCCTTCCCTTTTCTCTCGTACCCTGCCCATGACAACAACCACGTCCTCTGAATGGGATTTATGGAGGTAAAGTAAGTACAACTTGTCCACAGGGTGTCCAGGCCTTGTTCTTCCAGGGCCACTGAGGCCGCTGCCATTGGAGCCTTTGGTATGAGCTGGCCCCTGACAAAGCTCTGCATTGGGAGTTTGGCACAAATACAGTGCCTTTGACTGCATGTTGTACAAAATGATTTTGCTTTGTATTTCTCAGACTATCCAAGCCTTTTGCAGGAGTAATTGGAGAGCCCACCAGTGTTTCCCTGATTTATAAATGGAGAAAATAAAGCCATAGAATGATTAAGCATATGCTCAGCAATTTAGCATCTGTCAAAGTTAAAACCACACCACCCTTCACTCTTGAAAATCTACTTCTGAGGACTTACTTAGCTATAGTAGTACAGCTGTTTATTACGGCATTAGTTATAATACTGAATAACTGGGAACACTCTATTTGTCTAAGTATAGAGGAGTGGACTAAGAGGTAAGGTAAATTGTATCATATTCATACATCGTAGCACTAGTCTATAAAACCATAATTTAGATTTGCATATGCTGTTATAGAAAGATCTCTAAGCTAAGTGAAAAATTAAGATTTGAAATTAAATGTGTAGCATGGTCCATTTGGGTTAATTATTTTTAAAAGATAGCTATTCCAAGAGAATACATGAGAAACTGTTCACCACCATTTTATTTGGGGGAATGGATAAGGAGTGGCAAGGGAAAACCTATTTTCACTTTATTTTTTACTATAGTGTTAGATTTTTTAAAAAAGAACATATATATGTTTTACTTCTGTTTTAAAATTAAATTTTATTTATGTAATGTTGAAATGTAATTTTTTTTATTAAATCATAGCTGTGTACATTAATGTAATCATGGGGTACAATGTGCTGGTTTTATATATAATCTGAAATATTTTCATGAAATATAATTTTTGAAAACTTGTTTTAGTTGTATATTTTTAGCACAGGTAATGGACACATGGTTTCCATGACCTAGTCACTTGAACATACTTGTATTTTTTTTTTTTTTTTTTTTGCTGTTTTTGGCCGGGGCTTGGTTTGAACCTGCCACCCCCAGCATATGGGGCTGGCGCCCTACTCCTTTGAGCCACAGGCACCGCCCCATATTTGTATGTCCTTCTAGACATAGTCCATGCATGTACAAAAACGTTTCTTAAATTTAGTTTCGAATTACATGTATAAACATGAGTGCCTGGTAAAATCCCCTCCGTGACTGCCATTTCTTGCCTTCCCCCTCCATTCCTGTATTTATAATATTAGATTTTTGAAAAGAAAGCCAGTTGGGGAAAAAACCCAACTTTTCCAAGTCTATTGGCCATAGACAGAGGCAAGGGTTCAGAGTGCCAGGCTAGTTCTTTACTTAGGGCCTGCACTTTGTCCACAAGAGATGCAATGAGACTCTATTACAAAAAGTCATTGTACGGTTTAGATGGAGTCTAGGTCACGGGGAAGGCATGCAGTGGGCTTGAAGCAGTAGCTGTTTATCAGGCAGTATAGGATTATCTCAACAATTTAACAACCTGGCTTGGCGCTTATGGCTCAACAGGCTAAGGCGCCAGCCATGTACACCTGAGCTGGCAGGTTCGAATCCAGCCCGGGCCCGCCAAACAACAATGATGGCTGCAACCAAAAAATGGCTGGACGTTGTGGTGGGTGCCTGTGGTCCCAGCTACTTGGGAGGCGGAGGCAAGAAACTCGCTTGAGCCCAGGAATTGGAGGCTGCTGTGAGCTGTGATGCCACAGCACTCTATCCAGGGTGAGAGCTTGAGGCTCTGTCTCAAAAAAAAAAAAATTAACAACCTGCTTGCTTTTACTTGGGTAGACCTACGTGGAGAGGTGGTGTTCAAGACTGGTGTGTGCTTTGTTCCTTTGGAGCTTATGGCCTAGTAGAGGAAAACATAAAACTGATTGTTTAGTTGCAATTATAATAAGAGAAGAAAACAAGAGCATATACCATGGGTCTGAAGAATGTGTTAGCAAAGGGAGTCTTGTTTGAGAGGAGAATATGAATAGGAATGAGAGGAGAGTATGAACAGGAAATTACCTTGGAGAAGCAAACAATATTGCAGGCGGAGGGAATGGCGTATGCAAAGGCTTCACAGGATAAGTTTCTTACGATGCAAGCTGGGGATTTATAGCACCCATACCACAACTGTCATTCTACAGATTGAAGACATATTCTTCAGGGGTTTTCTGTCCTCAGTATTTGAGTTCACTTGCTTTTTCTTTCTTTATTAGCACTCTGCTCCCAGGTAGGCAGAGATTGCAGTTTCTGGCCCCTTCTGTGAGGACGTGAAGGGTGGCTGGTCATGAATGTAGCACAGCATGTATTTGGAGGTGCCCAGAAAGAGAAAGCTCTAGAAAGAGGCAGCTCTTAGGTTGCCTGGGGGTGTTTGGTTTGAGATATGTGCCCTTCAGTAGATGTGAATTTGTGGTTTGAGATATGTGCCCTTCAGTAGATGTGAATTTGTGTGTTGACCTTGCTGCTACAAGTGCTTGTTGAAATGAGTCAGATGCCAATTGAACTTGTGGCAAATTTCCTAGGTTTCTGGCTTTCAAGTCACATTTTTCCATGCTGTTTTTGGTTCTTCTGCTATGTTCTAGCTTCTGATGTACTGTTCTGAGAAACCCCTATGCATCTTTTTACCCCATCTTTAAGTAATTCCCTTCCTAATCCATCTGCCTGTCTGATTCCTACTGGTCTTTTAAGATTTGTCTTGAAAATCCACTTTTCTGGATGTCTACTCCTCTTCCTTCTTCCAGTCCAGAAATTGGATGTTTGACTCCTGTGTTCCCATGGTACCCTGCACTTGACTCCTACGTTCTCATGGTGCTCTGCACTTGATTACTGTGTTCCCATTCTGCCCTACACTTGAGTTCTGTGTTCCTATGGTGCTTTGCACTTGACTCCTGTGTTCCTATGATGCCCTGCACTTGACTTTTGTATTCCCGTGGTACCCTGCACTTGCCTTCTGTGTTCTGCACTTGACTCCTGTGTTCCCATGATGCCCTGCACTTGATTCCTGTGTTCCCATGGTGCCTGCACTTGACTTTTGTGTTCCCATGGTGCTCTGCACTTAACCCCGCAGCTGCTATAACACTGTCTGTAACTCTGATGCTGTCACAGGTCTTGGTGTTTCTCAGTATTATGGTAATTTCCTCTTTGTATTCAGGAGCTTGGTGCCTGACATAGAAGAAAGCTCTAAAAAAGGTTTAGTGAGGTCAGGCATGGTGGCTCATGCCTGTAATCCTAAAGCTCTGGGAGGCTGAGGCGGGTAGATTGCCTGAGCTCACAGGTTCGTGAGCCAGGGTGAGACCTCATCTCTAAAATAAGCCGGGCATTGTGGTAGGCGCCTGTAGTCCCAGCTACTCAGGAGGCTGAGGCAAGAGAATCACTTGAGTCCGAGAGTTTGAGGTTGCTGCGAACTGTGATGCCATGGCACTCTGCCAAGGGTGACAAAGTGAAACTCTGTCTCCAAAAAAAAAAAAGAAAAGGTTTATTAAATCAATAGTCTGCAAATAAGTGGAACAGGTGATATGTGTGGGCTGGAGGAACTCAGGAAGCCTTAATGGAGGAGTCCGTTTTCTAGAGGACGTTTGTGGGTTGGGGAGAGTAGAGAGGAAGTCTGAAGCATTCTGGGTGAAGGTGTTGGAACTGCACTAAAGAGAGAGAGAAGGGGTGTGACATGGAAAGGTGGGGATAAAAGGACAGACTCTACGTGAAAATTCCTTACAAGCCTTTCCCATCTGGAAACTTTCCTTGAGCTTAACCCTGTGGTCTTTAGCTGGGCGATATTTTGTCCTCCAAGGAGCATTGGTCAATGTCTAGAGACATTTTTGTTGTCCCAGTTGGGGAGCTGCCAGCATCTAGTGAGTAGAATCCAGGGATGCTGCTAAACTTCCCACAATGAACAGGACAGTCAGCCCTCTACACAAAAAAGCGACTCAACACAAAATGTCATTTATGTTGCCACTGACAAACCCTAAGTCAGTGGTTCTCAACCTGTGGGTCATGACCCACAAGAACTATGTTAAAGGGTCACGGCATTAGGAAGGTTGGGAACCACTGCCCTAAGTTAAGAGGACAGTAGGATAGCCGTACGTTGATTATTTAGACTAGGGCTGCATAAGTAAATGTCAGATGTTTCTAATCAACTTGTATATCTAAACCAGTGACACTTTTTTATAACAGGAGAGGAAGTGGGATTGTGGGCAAGTTACTGCTTTTTTTTTTTTGAGACAGAGCCTCAAGCTGTCACCCTGGACAGAGTGCTATGGCATCACAGCTCACAGCAACCTCCAATTCCTGGGCTCAAGCGAGTCTCCTGCCTCTGCCTCCCAAGTAGCTGGGACTACAGGCGCCC
>CAUYON010100005.1:0-13562 GCA_963573935.1 Arctocebus calabarensis
AAAAGCCATTGGTCACAAAAAGGAGGATTCCATCTTGAATATACTGTCAGCTCACCTTGTAGGCCCCAAAAGACAGCAGAGTCTTACTGGGGAGGGATGTGTGCTTGCTCGTCTATCCTCAGGCAATGCCAGGGCACTCGATAGGCACAAGCCCCTGGAGTAAGGCTGAGGAGGCAGGAAACAAAGCCCCAAGAGAGATCCCACTTACCTTACGAGGGACCATAAACAGAAATGACTTAATTTGAATATATTTACCTTCTATAATTCATCTGTGCCAAAACAGAAACTAGGAGTTGACCTACCCTCTGCCTTCAAAAAATTCTCTATATAATTTGTTACACTACTGCCAAGAAAACTTGTTAGTAAGCACTTTAGTGTATTTCTTTTCAGCCTTCTCAATGTGTGCGAGTGCATGTGCATGGAAATTCCAGATGAGCTATAAAACACCCATGTGATCTACATTGAAGCAGCTTGTTCGCTCCTGGGAACATTTTGCTATAGTACTAAAACTGGCTCTAGGATGCTGCTGACAATGACTTTAATGCATCATACAGAATGCTGGGAAATGGTATTTGTTTACACTATCACCGAGGCAAGGGGCTCACAAACAACTCTTTAACACATGTGTTCTTCTACCACTGAACATTTACTTTACTCACAATTGTAGGTTATTGTAAACATTTCTACAACAAACACTGTGTATACAGATCTTTAAAGGGTATGCACCTGCTATACCTGTGTATACAAAGAGTCCTAAATATAGAATTACTAGGTCATCCATGTATCGTCAATGTTCACAATCCACACTGTGATTTCTGGACACTCAGGCCAATAGTGCACGAAAGCCTGACTCACTGCGCCTGAAGGAATCAAAATACCCTTAGCGAATCTGGTAAGTAAAGAAAGGGCACATTAACTTGCATTTCTGAATAGGTTTCATGTCTTCACAACTGCCTCCTGAGGATCCCAGACCTGCCTTACAGGGACTGCAGTTACCAGCTCTCAGCCTGAGACACCATCAGACTGTACACTAACCTAATAGCACATCCTGAGGATGGAGTGAGACCTAACAGAGTTCGAGACTCATTAAGTTCTCCCTCTTTTATTTAGAAAGGTCAGGAGATCACCGAATTTATACCACACTTAAAAATTAGGTTAAGCAGAGCCTGTGGCTCAAAGGAGTAGGGTGCTTTGAACCCAGAGGTGGTGGGTTCAAATCCAGCCCCGGCCAAAAACTGCAAAAAAAAAAAAAATTGAAGACAGAAGTTAATGCAACTGAATCTTAAATGATAACAAGGTAATTTATTTCTTACCTGGCGTTGTTCACTGTTGGCGTTTTCATCAATTCTTATATAGGTAAGAAAATGGAAGTTCAAGAACATTTCTAAAATGTCTAACATAAGAACCATCTGTGATAAAATCAGCACCCGACGTCCTTCAGATTTCAACTTCTGAAGTAAGATAGCTAGAGCTTCCAATTTTCCTAGGAAATGAATAATATCGTATCTCATAACCTGAAGCAAGGAAGGCTCACATACTAAATGACAGGACCTGCTCTCATACCTGAATCAAACTGCACCAGCCTCAGCTCAGGAAAACGTAGCGAGCGCAGAGCAGTCACCTGACGCAGTTGCTGTACGCAGGGGGCAGCGTGCTCTTCCAGGCACTGCCTGAAGATCCTCATTCTGCGGCTGTACAGTGGGGGTGGCCTCGCAACCCACAGGGACGGGGGTGCTGCCAGCACTGGAGGAATCACACAGGCCACCCTGGAGAGCAGAAAGAATGCTCAGTCACCATGGGGCACTCAGCATCTCTGTACACAGTGGACCAGCAGAGAGTGAGGGCAGAGCCCTGATGATCCATGTCATGAAATAGCAGGACCTCTAGGACCTTGGGGGACATGGCTGTTGGCATGTACCACCCTTCATGACAACCGTGGATGGGGAAAACCCCATGGGAATGCTAAGCAGTCCTAACCAATGATGGCCCCATCTCATAGACCATCAGACAGGCCAGGTCTGCACGGTTAGGCAGGGCACTCCCCAGCACAAAAACTGGCTCAGAAATGAGCCATTCTGTTTGAGGCTCAAGTCTGCAGCTGAGAATTAGGGACAGCAGCACACTGTTTCTTGGACACTGATACTCCTGGAGTGCCACAGCCACTGTGCCACCAGGACAAGGCCAGACTAAGATGACAGAAGCTTACAAAGAATAGATGAGGACACAGGGGAGGCTCACAGCTGACTCCACACTTGCTGCCAGCCCCAGAGACTCTGTACCAGGTAAGTCACCTCCCTATGGACATGAAGCTGTGACTTGATCCAACTGTACTCTAGCCAACAAGGTTATCCGAGATGCTCAATGAAGGAGCATCGTCCAAGGGCAGACGAGCATTTGAAAGACAATCAAGTCCCAGTGCACAAGAGGCATAAACTTAACCAGATACAGGTTAGGAGAGTCAGAGTTGTTGCTCAACCTTGAGGAAACACTCCCAGTTTCTTTCTCTCTACTGACTCTGTTCCTGATCTAAAATCCCAGAAATAGGCACAGGGAGCAACAGGTTTCCCGCTGCAAACAGAGGAACTAAGGAACATAGCCCTGTTCTGTAAGGAGAACACAGGTTAGCCCACATAAAACTGCAAATAGGCCAAGCTCTCTACAGAGCAAGTACAGCCTCAGCTACGCAGAGGCAGCATCTGGTGGTCTGTAGCACCCACCAGCACTGGGATTTTGCCTCTATTAAAGGGTATTACAGGTTCAGTGTGGTGGCTCACACCTGTAATCCCAGCACTCTGGGAGGTGGAGGCAGCATTGCTTGAGGCCAGGCATACACGATCAGCCTGAGCACCATGGTGAGACCCCCATCTCTAAAAAAAGAAAGAAAAATCATCCAGGTGCGATAGTGGGTACCTACAGTCCCAGCTACTCAGGAAGCTAAGGCAGGAGGATCAGCTGAACCTAGGACGACAGCAAGACCTGTCTCCCTCCCCCCCTCTCCCCCCCGCCAAAAAGAAGCATATTCTGAGTTCAACTCCTGTACAAATTTCTCCTCACACAGCATTCAATCACACATGGTTATTTTAATAAAATATTCTTTTAAGGCTTGGTGCCTATAGCTCAGTGGTTAGGGCACTGGCCACACTGGGGCTGGCAGGTTTAAACCTGGCCTGGGCTTGGTAAACAACGACAACAACAATAACAAAAAATAGCTGGGTGTTGTGGTGGGCGCCTATAGTCCCAGCTACTTGGAATGCTGAGGCAAGAAAATCACTTAAGCTCAAGAGTTTGAGGTGGCTGTGAGCTATGATGGCACAGCACTCTACCGAGGGCGACACAGACTCTGTTTCAATAACATAACACAATACAACACATAACACAACACATAACATATACAACAAACATAACATAAAATATTCTTTTGAAAGAGAAAGATGGAGAAAACTGCCAGCAGATAATGAATTTTTACCCATCCAGAGACTATCCCCAAATAGTAAGACCATCTGAGCCCAGAGCTGCTGGTCATGAATAGTGAGTTCAAACAGATTTCTAGGTGACAACTTGGGTAGAAGCTATAATAGTAAGATGAACTTCCCCCAAACAACAATGGAAAGAAACTGCTGGGGAGCAACACAGTGAGGGAATACAAGAGGTTGAATTGCCCCCTGAACACAGGCTAACTCACCTGCTGACGACATCCTGAAGGGACTCTCGATACTGACCCAGCGGCAGAATTAGCTTATTCTCCCCTCTAGATGTTGGCTCACAGCAGCTGGCTAGCCCAGCCTCCTTGTCGAAGCTGCTGTCAACAAACTCAAGCCAGGGTAACTTTTCCCTGCCAGGCAGGAAGCAAAGTCCTAACAAATCTCTTCCATAGACTGGGGCTCGCAAACAGCGTCGCTCATTGATGAGAAAGATCTGATCCAGTCGCTCTTTCAAAAGCCTGGTCTTTTCCTCCTTTATCAAAAACAGGGATGGTAAGTGGTTACATGAGAAGCAACATGGCCAGTTATCATCTTCACTAAACACTCTGGGATCTCCCATGTACAAAGCACACGTCAACACATGTGGTCCTTGTTCCACAGGAAAACAGTGGCAGAAGTAGTAGTGAAAACAAGCTCTGCTCTGTGACAATGTGAGAAGTATTTCTCAAGACATGGCAGCATGTCTGGTGCTGGAAAGACTTATGGAAGAATATAAAAAACACAAAAAAATTTCTGCAATCCTAAGACCCAGTTTCATTTCTTGTATTAGAAAATGTGTTTTAAAATCAAAATTCTGTAATTCAGAGAAAAAATGTATTTCTAAAGTCACATAACTTGATTAGTGTATGGTTCCTGTATGAAACAGAAGTCTTTAAATACTATAACCAACACAGTGAGCAGCTTTTGAGAAATAACCTGTCAGAGTGGAAGAGGTTAATGCAGTAATGTTGAGTCTTCACATTCGCATCTCTCACCTGAGTTGGTCCCCCAATGGGAGAGGCGGGTTTGGAAGCCATTCCAGGTTCCCCTACAGCCAAGGCATTAACTGCCACTCGGCCTGGAACGCCAACTACAAATGCAAAATTGAAAAGTTGAGAAGGAAAGCAAAGTGTGCAGGATATAGTTGGTGGCCGGCACATTCTATGGAGCCTCAACCCAATGGATCTAGAACAGTCTCTGCAAAGTCACCCTCTGTCACAGGCTCCAAGCCCTTGTCCTCCACTAGCACACTCCTAGAGCATGTGTAATACAAACATGAATTACTCAGAAATGCTAGGGAAGCCTTCGGGTTCTCTGGCCAGGACCTGAGCTGGGCTGGTATCCCCAAGCTCACCACATTCTCCTGTTAAGGGCTGCAATGGCCACCCTCACTGCAGTCAAGTTTGTGCAGCAGCTATTGGGCCTGGGCACTCCACTGCCAGTAGCATGCTATCATAATCTATCCAGTGACACCCTGATGGGGTTGGTCCCCTGACCACGAGCACCTCTGCCCACTGGCAAGGAGCCTATATGGTCCTGAGACCTTGACAGAACCACTCAGGACCCATCTAGGATCTGCTCCTGACACCGTCCCCTCTATTAGTCAGGGTCAGCCACTGGCAGGACAGACTTTCATACAAAGATTGCATGACAGAGGTACCTGAGGACTGTAAGGGCCCAGGGTGGGAGTCTCCTTAGGAGACAAAAGGGAGCAGCTGAGGCCACTAGAACCTAGCAGCTAGAAGGAGTATTAGCCCTCCAGCTGATACAAACCCCTCTGGAGCTCAAAGAAGCAGCTCCACAGATCTAGGACTTTTCAACCTCTGAGAGTGCAGAAGGTTCTGGAATCCTCAAGAGAGCTTTTGAGGTTTTAAGCTTTTGAGGTTTTGAGCTTTTGAGGTTTTGAAGGGGGTGGAGAAGCTTTTTTGGTGAGCTTTTTTGGTTCTGAAGGGGTGGAGAAGACCTGGCAAGTGGGGGGGGGGGCAGGCACAGGGGGGGCTTGCTGGGATGCAGAATAGCAGCTGAGTGTTGTTCCCTTCCTAGGCCAGCCTTGCAGTCCTCTGACATGACTAGCATTGCCCCACTGTGGTTCGTGGTGGCCCCACTCAACACCCTCCAGACAATGCAGGAGGAGGTGGAGAGCAGAGCTGAGAAAATCCTGGAATCCACTGAGCGATCAGGACACAGTGTTAAGGGTCTCAGCAAGAGGTACACCTCACAGCTACGTGGTTCTGTGTCCCCTACGATACGCCACATCAGGACAGAGCACGCCAGGTGGCGGGACAGGATAAGCTGGGAGGCAAGTGTGGAAGCCAGACAGGAAAGAGCCCAAATCCTGCACAAGTGGTCACAGGCACCATCTTCCTAGGGGAAGCCCCAAGCATGCTCACTAAATGCATTTGTGACACACTGTCATGCCAAATTCCTCACAATTCTAAAAGTCTTCTGTTAGAACAAAATTTTTTAAAAAAATCTAAGGAGAGTAGAAGTTGCTTATAGTTAATCAATGCCTTTGAAAGCACAAGAGAAAGAAAATAAATCCAGGTGACACCACAGCACATCTGTGGACATCAGAGACAGTCACAAATACACCTTGATGTTCTAAAGCGTGGTAATCAGACACACAAATACCCTCTAGTTACCTTAAAAGGAAAAGAAGGTCAGAAAGAAGCTTTCGAGCCAAGACTCCCTGCTGTTTAGCGCACCCTACCTTGTGGGGCTGGGGGTGCAGGGCCAGGGCCACCAGCTTGGGGCTTGTTTCCCAGGGCGCTATGCACAGCACCTGCCTGCGACACGGTCTGCATCACCACAGGGCCGGGGGCTCGTAGGTAGGGCTGCCCAGGGGCGGACACGATCTGGAGGACACTGCCTGCAAGCACAGGTTGCAGGTGCATCAGCCACAGGCACATGTACCATAGCTACACACTGCGGTTCTACCACATGGCACCAAGATAAATAAGGTGGTGAACTGAAAACCCCAAATCAAATCTACACAAATAAATCAAAGTTCAGTTAACTGTGGGAAATATGAAAACATATCACCTACAGCGAATGAACTACCTAACGAATGAAGTCTGTTTTTCTGTCAAGAAAAGGCTCATTATACCTCACAGCCCCTCATGGAAAGTGCCGAAGAGCCATGACCAGGGCCTGTGAAAGACTGTGATGCAGGGCCAGGCACTGCGTCAGTCACAGAGTACGTTCCCACTCCCAGACTGCCATATAGGCACTTCTACCTGTCACATAGGTTGAAGAAATACCCCCCAAAGCTAATTCAGTCCCAGTGCCTGTGGATTTACGGCCACTTTAAGTCTCCTATGTGACTAACGCACGCATTCCACCTTATATAACTCTGGAGGACACTCCCCAAGTTGCATTTGTGAGAACAAGTGGCCATCAGAGGTGGTAAAGACAGCCTCATTTCTGTGGTGCAGGCCACTGGAGAGACCCGGGATTAAAGCACATCCACAGTTTCTCTAATGCAGGCCTTGTAAGGCCTCTTGCTGCAGAGACATCCAGGCCCTTCCAGGAGCGCCACAGGGCCAGCTGGCCACAGAGCCTTCTACCTAACAGGAGCAAGGCAGCAACTTGGGGCCCCTCTTGGGGAAGGTGGCAGCACAAGCTGCTGTGGACCCTACTTCTGAATCCTAACTTCAAGGACAAGAAGCAAAGGATGGTTATTCATGACTAAGAGGAATTGAAATGACTAAATTGTTGCCATGTAGTCATTTAAGATTAATTTTAAGATACCACTCAAATTCCAGTCTCTCCTTTTTTTTCTTTTAGAGACAGAGTTTTATTTTGTCACCCTCGGTAGAGTGCCATGGCATTACAGCTCACAGCAACCTCCAACTCTTGGGCTTAGGTGATTCTCTTGCCTCAGCCTCCAGAGTAGCTGGGACTATAGGTGCCCACCACAACTCCCAGCTATTTTTTTTTTTTTTTGAGACAGAGCCTCAAGCTGTCACCCTGGATGGAGTGCTGTGGCATCACAGCTCACAGCAACCTCCAATTCCTGGGCTCAAGCGAGTCTCTTGCCTCCGCCTCCCAAGTAGCTGGGACTACAGGCACCCGCCACAATACCTGGCCATTTTTTTTTTTTTTTTTGGTTGCAGCCACCATTGTTGTTTGGTGGGCCTGGGCTGGATTCGAACCTGCCAGCTCAGGTGTATGTGGCTGGCGCCTTAGCCCGTTGAGCCACAGGCACCGAGCCTATCTTTTTTTTTTGAGACAGAGCCTCAAGATGTCACCCTGGATAGAGTGCTGTGGCATCACAGCTCACAGCACCCTCCAATTCCTGGGCTCAAGCGAGTTACTTGCCTTCGCTTCCCAAGTAGCTGGGACTGTAGGCACTCACCACAACGCCCGGCCATTTTTGGTTGCAGCCATCATTGTTGTTTGGCGGGCCCGGGCTGGATTCGAACTCGCCAGCTCAGGTGTACATGGCTGGTGCCTTAGCCCGTTGAGCCACAGGCGCCAAGCCTCCCAGTTATTTTTTTTTGTTGCAGTTTGGCTGGAACCCGGTTTGAACCCGTCACCCTTGGTATATGGGGCCGGCGCCCTACTCACTGAGCTATAGGCGCCGCCTAGTCTCTCATTTTCTTTATAAAGTCGTTACTAGATTAAACATATTCCTTTAGCTAAACATCTGGGAGGTTTATGTCTGGGAGTTAAAATTTAATCTGGGAGGTTTATATCTGTACATAAAAGAAAATTTCTCATACACATGATCTTTTGGCATGTTTATTACAATTCATCTCATACATTAGAAAACAATACTTACATATTT
The DNA here is from genome assembly GCA_963573935.1 of Arctocebus calabarensis. Classification (NCBI taxonomy): domain Eukaryota; kingdom Metazoa; phylum Chordata; class Mammalia; order Primates; family Lorisidae; genus Arctocebus; species Arctocebus calabarensis. The sequence goes on from CAUYON010100005.1 coordinate 8,251, forward strand.
ATTTATTTTTTATTTAGGATCTCACTGTTGTCATTGGGGTGGAGTGCAGTGGTATGATCTCAGCTCATAGCAGCCTCACACTCCTGGACTCCAGCAATCCTCCTGCCTCAGTCTCCTAACTAGCTAGGTCTACAGGTGCACACCACCACATCTGGCTAATTTTTCTATTATTGTTGGTAGAAATAGGGTCTCACTATATTGCCCAGGCTAGTTTCAAACTCCTGGCCTCAAGCAATCCTCTTGCCTTGGGTTCCCAAAGTGATAGGATCCCAGGTATGAACCACCACATCCAGCCAAAAAACAGCAAAATTTCTATTTTGATTTACAAATCAGGAATCTCCTTTCAAAGGGAAGATACTGTCAAAAAAAAATGAATGTTGGCTCGGCGCCTGTGGATCAAGCGGCGAAGGTGCCAGCCACATACACCTGAGCTGGCAGGCTCGAATTCAGCCCGGGCCCACCAAACAACAATGACAGCTGCAACCAAAAATTAGCCGGGCGTTGTAGCTGGTGCCTATAGTTCCAGCTACTTGGGAGGTGGAGACAGGAGAATCACTTGAGCCCAGGAGTTGGAGGTTACTGTTAGCTGTGATGCCACGGCACTGTACCGAGGGCAACAGCTTGAGGCTCTGTCTCAAAAAACAAACAAAAACAAACAAACAAAAATGAGTATCATTTACTAAGCACATATCTAGTAGCAAGCAACCAGATGCTGACAAGTACTCTCTCACTGGTCCTCTATAACCCTATGAGGTAAGACTCATTAATACACCTGGAGGTGAAGAACATGAAGCTTGAAAGAGGCCGTATCACTTGCCTACATCAGTGTGATAGGATAGGGCTCTCCTGTCACTGTCAGCATCAATATTGGCCCTCTTACCTTGCAGCTGCAACGGTTGGCCTGCCGTGAGCTGCCGGAGTTGGCTGTGTGACAGTGTGAATTTGCTCCCCTGGAACTGCAGCGTTACTGGTGTCTCGGGCTGGGCCACCCGGCTCTGTGGGCCTGCGATGGATGCTAACTGAGCTATTTTTACGACCTCTCCACCTGTTGAAGTGTAGAGCAAAACGAGAATTAATATCATTTGGGGGAAAGTTTGGGATATTGATTATCATTTGTTATATATAATGTCCACCTATAGTAAACTGAAATGTCACAGAAACATTTATAAGGTATTGCTTTCTACCACTTCAAGAAAATAATTATTTTATGGCTCGGCGCCTGTGGCTCAATGGGCTAAGGCGCCAGCCACATACACCTGAGCTGGCGGGTTTGAATCCAGCCCCTAGGCCCGCCAAACAATAATAAAGGCTGCAACCAAAAAACGACCGGGTGTTGTGGCAGGCGCCTGTAGTCCCAGCTACTTGGGAGGTGGAGGCAAGAGACTCGCTTGAGCCCAGGAATTGGAGGTTGCTGTGAGCTGTGATGTCACAGCACTCTATCCAGGGTGACAGCTTGAGGCTCTATCTCAAAAATAAATAAATAAATAAAAATAAAAAACAAAAGAGTAAGGAGCCAGGCACGTGGCTCGGGCCTATGAACCCAGCTACTCAGGAGACTGAGGCAGGAGGATCTTTTAAGCCCAAAAGTTCAACACCAGATTGGGCAATGTAGTGAGAGCCTTGTCTCTTTATTTATTTATTTTTTCTTGGCAAAGCAGACTTCTTTGTTGGGGTGATGCCCCCCTCCCAGCATGGCCTGGGGCCCACAGGCCCCCTCCTTCCCTCTGCTCAACTTGGCCTCTATAGCTACCGAGGTTAAGTGTGCTGCAATGATGCTGCATCTCTGTTTCCTGCTTCCCTGTGTCTTCTCTAAGAAAAGTTAAAAGAAAAAAAAAAAAAGAAGAAATCACCACTGAGCTGGAAAATAAGCAAGGAGATTGGCAGGAAGAGGAGACCCAAGAGCTGGGGAATTTACAAAGTGGAGGCCAACACTGTAGGATCAGGGGAGGCCTCAGAGGAGAAATTAGCAGCCCCACCTTGCCTCTCCCTCTTTTCTTTTCTGTTGCTCCTCTACTACCCTTTCCATCTAGGGCTTTGCAGTTATAATGGTGGCTTTTCCCTCCTGATAAGTCCGAGACCTGCCCAACAAAGAAAGTGACCTCCCATCTTAGGGAAGGCTCCTGGTGAGGTGTTGGGATGGGGGTGGAAGGGAAGAGAGAGAGAGACAAGGACCTGAAAGAGAAGCAGATATGAAAGGGGAAAAGAATGGAAGGCTGCCCTGTCCAAAAGGAAATTACACCAAAGTCATCTACTCCCTACTCTCCTGACCATAAAAGGCATCTTTATTTTAGTCATAGAGGAGAAGCCAGAGATCAATAACCCACTTGCCTTCCTGTTCTGTGTCCCCTAAAGTGACCAGAGCTGCATCATACAGCTATGTAGCAAGCAGAAAGAAAATTATTTGCAGCAAGATGGCAACAATGGCTATTTAAAAAGAAAACTGACAATGTCACCTTTCAAAGTGTGCGCAAGAGAAAAAGAGGGAGAAAAGTGGGTGAATGTATTAAGGCATAATTTGTCTTAGTGGAAAGAGGCACTTCTGCACTGTTCTTATCCTGGGAGACATGGAAATGGTCGGGTCTACTGATAAATGGAAAAAGGGATGCCCCGGGTCCCATAGGGTAGCCCTTCGTTTTGCAGAGACAAGAACTAGTCTTAAAATGTACAGATGCTAGAGAACTGGGAGTGTGTGTGAGGGACTCCCAGGAGGGTCTTGGCATTGAGAGAGGGCTGCGACAGGAGGGCCTGGTAGGAGCCAACCCTTCCCAGAAAGGCCAGTGAGATGTTCCCAGTGGGGTTGTCTGTAGGACTGAGAATGGGTTGTTTGCTCTGCTCCAGTGTAAAGCCGTCTTCTTCCCTTCTTGCCCTCATCTTTTATGAAAGCTGCTTATACAAACGCCTTTTGGGGGACAGAACCAGGGAGAAAGAGCCAGTTTCCTTATCTCTGTCCTCATGGAGTGGAGAAAATCAAGAACATCCGAAGGAGGTAAAAGGCAAGTGCACCATCTTCTCTTCCCTTCTTCCTGCTCCCTCATGGAGAGCCTCACTGACCTTCCTACTTGTCCTCTAACAAGCCCCATGTTCCTCAAAGCCTTGAGCCTCTTGTGCCGGCTGCCTGAACCACTCCTGCTCCCGAGGTTCTGCAGCCACCACTTCTTCTTCCTTAGGTCTCTGTTCCAACTGCCACCTCCTCAGCAAGGCCTTCCCCTGCCCAGCCATTTAAAACTATAAACTACACGCCAACACTCCATCGCCTCTTCTCTGCTTTATTTAGTTTCCTAATACTTATCTCCTAAAATATTATATATCTTTTTTTTTTTTTTTTTTTAGACAGAGCCTCAAGCTGTCACCCTGAATAGAGTGCTGTGGCATCACAGCTCACAGCAACCTCCAATTCCTGGGCTCAAGCGAGTCCCCTGCCTCCGCCTCCCAAGTAGCTGGGACTACAGGCGCCCGCCACAATGCCCAGCCATTTGTTGGTTGCAGCTGTCATTGTTGTTTGGCGGGCCCAGGCTGGATTCGAACCCGCCAGCTCAGGTGTATGTGGCTGGCGCCTTAGCCCGTTGAGCCACAGGCACCGAGCCAAAAAATATTATATATCTTATTTATTTATGTGTTGTTTCTCTTTCCCTCTGGAATGTAAGCACCTTGAATGTTGTTTCTGGTATATCTCAAATGCTTAGCAGAGATCTGGACACATCATAGGGATTCGATTCAATAAATATTGGATGAATGAAGGAATAAATGAATGGAGAGTCTGGTGGAAACTCTTGTCCAGAGCCAAAATTAGCTTCCTAGGCCAAGCACAGGGGCTCATGTCTATAATCCTAACACTCTGGGAGGCCGAGGTGGGTAGATTGCCTGAGCTCAGGAGTTGGAAACCAGCCTGAGCAAGAGCAAGACCCTGTCTCTAAAAATATCCAGGTGGCGGCACCTGTGGCTCAGTGAATAGGGTGGTGGCCCCATATCCCGAGGGTGATGGGTTCAAAACTGGCCCTGGCAAAACTGCAACAAAAAATAGCCGAGCATTGTGGCGGGTGCCTGTAGTTCCAGCTACTCTGGAGCTGAGGCAAGAGAATCGCCTAAGCCCAGGAGTTGCTGGTTGCTGTGGGCTGTGACACTACAGCACTCTACCGAGGGTGATAAAGTAAGACTCTGTCTCTAAAAACATAAAAATAAAAATAAAAATATCTGGGTGTTGTGGCAGGCGTCCTTAGTCCCAGTTACTAGGGAGGCTGAGGCAAGAAGATTGCTTGACTTCAAGAGGTTGAGGTTGGCTCAGCACCCATAGTTCAGTGGTTAGGGTGCTGGCCACATACACCAGGGCTGGCATGTTCAAACCCAGCCCAGGCCTGCTAAAAACAACAACTACAAAAAAAAAAAAAAAAAAAAGCTGGGCATTGTGACAGGCACCTGTAGTCCCAGCTACTTGGGAGGCTGAGGCAAGAGAATCGCTTAAGTCCAAGGGTTTAGGTTGCTGTGAGGTGTGACGCCATGGCACTGTACCGAGGGCAACATGGTGAAACTCTGTTTCAAAAAAAAGAAAAAGAGGTTGAGGTTGCTGTGAGCTATGATGACATGACACTCTACGGAGAGTGACAGAGACTCTACCTCGGAAACAAAAAAATTAGCTTCCTACAATTGGCAGGTATGTCATGGAGAGTACTAGACTTCCCTCAGTATGTGAGCAGGGGCACAAACCACTCTGGGTTACTTCTCCAAAAGGATAGAGTATGTTCAGGTAACATCTGGGTATGTCTGTGACATCATGACATCACTATCACACAAGTTCCAATACCCTAGATAAAGGAGTGTTGTTACAATTATAAAGCTGATAATCGCACCTGACTCAATGCTTATCTTATCAGCTTCTGGGAGCCACTGTACAACTGATAGTGTGGACAAAATATTGTGGTGCTCTCATCCTTCTGTAGATTAATAATCTTGGGGAGGTAGCTCGGCACCTGTGGCTCAACGGGCTAAAGTGCCAGCCACGTACACCTGAGCTGGTGGGTTCGAATCCAGCCCGGCCCGCCAAACAACAATGACGGCTGCAACCAAAAAATGGCCGGGTGTTGTGGCGGGCGCCTGTAGTCCCAGCTACTTGGGAGGCGGAGGCAGGGGACTCGCTTGAGCCCAGGAATTGGAGGTTGCTGTGAGCTGTGATCTCACAGCACTCTATCCAGGGTGACAGCTTGAGGCCCTGTCTCAAAAAACAAAAACAAAAACAAAGACTTCGTATTAACAAATTAAGGTGGTGGTGGAGTAAAGAAATGGTTAGATGTATTTCGAATATATAGCTGAAAGGATTA
>CAUYON010100007.1:0-18664 GCA_963573935.1 Arctocebus calabarensis
CTCAGCCTCCCGAGTAGCTGGGACTACAGGCGCCCGCCACAGCGCCCGGCTATTTTTTTGTTTTGCAGTTCAGCCGAGGCCGGGCTTGAACCCGCCACCTTCGGTATATGGGGCCGGCGCCCTACTCGCTGAGCCACAGGATCCGCCCTGTGTGTAATTTTTAAATATACATCTTATTACACAGCACACATTTATCATTCCAAAGTTCATCAATTTATCCAACCACACATACATATGTATAATTATTTTTTTAAATACATATGTAAAGCATAGTAATCATACCAGCAGTTATTTTTCCCCTAACTGAGGGACTTTGAGACTGTTTCTAATTTTTTTTTAAGACAGTCTCACTATATTGCCCTCAGTAGTAGAGTGCCGTGGCATCACAACAACCTCAAACTCTTGGGCTTAAGCGATTCTTTTGCCTCTGCCTGCCGAGTAGCTGGGACTACGGGCACCTGCCACAGTGTCCCACTATTTTTTGTTTGTTTGTTTAGCAGGCCCAGGCCGCTTCGAACTAGTGTATGTGGCCAGTGCCCTAACCACGGAGTACAGGCGCCAAGCCTCTTTCTAATTTTTTGCTGGTACAACAATGCTTACTCCTTACATACATGTGCTAATGTTACTGCAAATGTTCAGAAGCTGAGTTGCTGGGTAGAATAGGCTTCACGATTTCTTCTATTTATACCAGCAGTATATAAAAATCTCCATTTTCCTAAATTTTCCCAACATTTCCTAAGCTTCCTAATTTTTTGACAACCTGATGGTTAAAAATAGTATAGTGAGGGCGGGATATGTGTGGACAAAGAGTGTGGGATGAGAAATTACCTAATAGGCACTACCTATGATAATCAGGTTACACAGAAAGCCCAGACTTCACTTCCATGTAATGCATCCATGTAACAAACTAAACTGGTACTCACTAACTCTGTAAAAATAACAATAAAAAATGGTATTGTAGCAGACCATATAACTCAAGGGAAGGAGCAGTGAGAGTTAAGCTTTGAATGCTCTGTAAATATAAGAAAGACCTGTGATATAACATCTCCGTAACACCTCGGTGATAAGCGCGTGGGGATGGGGTTCGGCTCTCCTTAACAAGGGAGCAGAGAGTACAGAGATGAGAACATCAGTACTTGGCAGTCTCCACACCTGTGGTGCAAATAGCCACGGGATCACTTCTATAAGCAGCTGCAGGATTCATGCATTCTTTCTTTCTTTCACGGACTCACTCACTCTAATGCTTTTGCTCCTCCAGCTCTACAAAGATTGCTAAGATTCGCTCTCCTACTAAGACTGCTTCTCTCCCTCAAAGACTGTTTCTGTCTCCCTCTCTCCCCCACCCTCCTCTGGCTAAGACAAATAGCCCCCAGACAACTAAGGGGAGTTGATCCCAAGCAAGGTAGCACAGTTGTCCGAGTCTGGACAGTTAGATAGGCTGGGGCCAGTGACCTGGCCAGTTCCAGGCCCCAACATGGTATAATGGTGTTTTGTTCCAATTTGCTGTTCTCTGATCACTAGTAAAGTAAAATGTCTTTACTTAAGTATAGTGGTCATTTGCATATCCTTATTTTTTTTTTCTTTTTCCTTTTTCTTTTCTTTTTTTTGAGACAAAGTCTCACTCTGTTGCTCTGGGTAGAGTGCTGTGACATCATAGCTCACAGTGACCTAAAACTCTTGAACTTAAGCGATTCTCTTGCCTTAGATTCCTGAGTAGCTATGACCACAGGTGCGTGTCTCTTTTATTTTTTAGTAGAGACAGCGTCTCTCATCCGCCTTGGCCTCCCAGAGTGTTAGGATTACAAGCATGAGCCACTGTGTCCACCCATTTGCATTTCATCTGCAAATTTCCTGTTTATAACTTTTGCAAAGTTCTTTGTTCTTATTGAGAAATAGAACTTTTTTATATAATATGGGTACTACTTTTGTCTGAGAGAGATACATAATCTATTTAAATATACAGTAAATATATGCATATATACAGGTAAGTTTTATATATATATATATATCTGTCTGCAGCAAATGCTGGGGTACACCACCCAGATGGCCCCTTCAGAAATGAAGCACTTATGCTTGCTTCAGCAGCACATATGCTAAAATTGGAACGATACAGAGAAGATTAGCATGGCCCCATTGCAAGGATGACACGCAAATTCATAAAGCATTCCATATTTGTCTATGATAAATGAAAACTTCCCTTGGGCAGTGCCTGTGGCTCAACAAGTACGGTGCCAGCCCCATATGCCAGAGGTGGCGGGTTCAAACCTGGCTCCGGCCAAAAACTGCAAAAAAACAAAAAAATGAAAACTTCCTAAGTTTTACTAAAGATCCAAATACATTTTTATTGTATTTATTTTTATATTTATTTATTTATTCATTCTTTTTTTGAGACAGAATCTCACTATGTCACCGTTGGTAGAGTGCTATGGTGTCACAGCTCACAGCTCAAACTCTTGGACTTAAGTGATTCTCTTGCCTCAGCCTCCCAAGTAGCTGGGACTACAGGCACCTGCCACAATGCCCAGCTACCAACACATTTTAGATTGATATTGAACCCCAGGTCATCTCCACTCAAAACAGAGCTTCACCAAGACATATTGTAATGATCTTATCCAAAGTCAAAATGAAAGAGAAAATTCTGCAGGCAAGCAGGAATAAGCACCAGCTGACGTGGAGGCAGAGTCATTAGGATGACAGCAGATTTTTCAGCTGAAATTTTGCAAACCAGAAGATCATGTTCATCCACCTTCAACATTCTTAAACAAAAAATTTTCAGCCCAGAATTCTATATCCTGCTAAACTAAGCTTCAAACTTGATGGAGAAATCAAATCCTTTGCAAATATACAAACACTGAGGAAATTCTCCACAATAAGACCAGCTCTACAGGAAATACTTAGACCTATTCTCAACATTGGTCATCACAGTGAACCACCAAGAAAGTAAACGCTCAGAGCTAAAGGTCAAAACTTAGTTTCCACAATGGCAGAAAGGATAACCTACACAATGAACTTTCACAAAATAAGATGAATAGAATTCCACCTCACTTATCAATTCTCTTAATTGAGAGGAAACCAGGCCAGGAGCCAAAGAGCTGCAGCCTTGGTATCTCCTAGACATCCACTGGAAATTTCAAAGTCAAGGTAACTTTTGAAGAAGTAGGGATGTGACTTCACTCCCAGATTCTGTGAAAGACTCATTTGGGCTCAGCTCCCATAAGGAGAAGCTTTGTTCCCAGCCAACACATCATCTGGAAGTCTGCAGACAAGTTAGCTGCCCTATCTCTCTCTTGTGGTTACCTAGATTTTTGATAGATTTGATAGTTATTCTCACAGATGATTATATTACTAAGAGTCTATAATCATTTAGTGTCACTTCCATACACAAATGATGGAAATATTTATTTTTTAAACTTAATTTTTTTACCAATATTTCTTTTTTAAATTATTTTTTATTAAATCATAACTTTGTACATTGATGCATTTATGGGGTTCAGGGTACTGCTTCAATATACAATGTGAAATGTTTACATTGAACTAAGTGACACATCCATCACAATTACACTCATTTCTTAATAGTTTTGAAATGTACCACTGCATTATTTACATTAGGTGAGGTCCTCCCAAATACCCACCCTCCACCCATATCCCCCCTCCCCTCCCCTCTCTCTCCTCTTCCCTTCTACTTTCTGAACTATAGTTACTTTTTGCCATTCATATGAATATGTAGGTGATTATATATTGATTTCATAGTAGTATTGAGTTCATTGGATACTTTTTTTTGCATTCTTGAGATACTTTACTAAGAAGAATATGTTCCGGCTCCATCCAGGTAAACATAAAAGATATGAAGTCTCCATCCTTTTTATGGCTGCATAGTATTCCGTGGTGTACCATACCATAATTTGTTAATCCATTCATGGGTCAATAGGCACTTGGGCTGTTTCTGTGTCTTGGCTATTATGAATTGGGCTGCAATAAACATTCTGGTGCAAATGTCTTTGTTGTAAAATAATTTTTGATCATCTGGATATATACCTAGTAGAGGAATTGCAGGATCGAATGGTAGGTCTAATTTTAGTTCCTTGAGTGTTCTCCAAACTTCTTTCCAAAAAGGTCACATTAGCTTGCATTCCCACCAGCAATGTAAAAGCAGTCCCTTCTCTCCACATCCACGCCAACAACTGTAGTTTTGGGATTTTGTGATGTGGGCTAATCTTACTGGAGTTAGATGATATCTCAAAGTGGTTTTTATTTGCATTTCTCTGATGATTAAGGATGATGAGCATTTTTTTCATGTGTTTGTAGGCCATGTGCCTGTTTTCCTCCAAGAAGTTTCTGTTCAAGTCTCTTGCCCACATACAAATGGGATGCTTTATTTTTTTCTTATGGATTAGTTTGAGTTCTCTGTAGATTCTAGATATCGGACCTTTGTCAGAAGCATAACTTGGAAAATCTTCTCCCATTCTGAAGGTTGTCTGTTTGCTTTTACTTACTGTGCTCTTAGCTGTGCAAAAGCTTTTTAGTTTGATCAGATCCCAATAATGTATTTTTGGTATTGTTTCAATTGCCTGGGGGGTCCTCCTCATAAAATATTCTCCCAGGCCAATTTCTATTTTTTTTTTCTTTTTTGAGACAGAGCCTCAAGCTGTCACCCTGGGTAGAGTGCTGTGGCTTCACAGCTCACAGCAACCTCCAACTCCTGGGCTCAAGCAAGTCTCCCACCTCTGCCTCCTAAGTAGCTGGGACTACAGGCACCCACCACAATGCCCGGCCATTTTTTGGTTGCAGCCATCATCATTTTTTTGGCGGGCCCAGGCTGGATTCGAACCTCCCAGCTCAGGTGTACGTGGCTGGCGCCTTAGCCTGTTGAGCCACAGGCGCCGAGCCCAGGCCAATTTCTTCAAGTGTTTTCCCTGCACTCTCTTCTAGTATTTTTATAGTTTCATGTCTTTATAGTTTAAATCTTTTATCCAGTGAGAATCAATTTTTGTTAATGGTGAAAGGTGGGGGTCCAGTTTCAGTCTTCTACACTAGCCAGTTCACCCAGCACCATTTGTTAAATAGGGAATCTTTCCCCCACTGAATATTTTTGATAGACTTGTCAAAGATCAAATGACACTAAGTAGTTGGGTTCATCTCTTGGTTCTCTATTCTGTTCCATAAATTTACCTCTCTGCTTTTGTGCCAGTACCATGCTGTTTTGATCACTATAATTTATAGTGTAGCCTGAGGTCTGTTAATGTGATACCTCCTGATTTGTTCTTATTTCTGAGTAATATATTTGCTATTTAAGGTTTTTTTCTGATTCCATATAAAACAAAGTACTCCTTTTTCAAGTTCTTTAAAGTATGACAATGGTGCTTTAATAGGGATTGCATTAAATCTATAGATTGCAACAATGTTGATTCTTTTCAGCCATGAGCATGGTATGTTTTTCCATTTGTTAACATCTTCAGCTATGTCTTTTCTCAGGGTTTCACAGTACTCTTTATAGAGTTCTTTCATGTCCTTTGTTAGGTAAGTTCCCAGACATTTCATCTTCTTTGGCACTATTGTAAAAGAAATAGAATCCTTGATTATTTTTTCAGCTTGACTATTGTTGGCATATATAAAAGCTACTGATTTGTAAGTATTGATTTTGTATCCTGAGATGCTGCTGTATTCCTTGATCATTTCTAAGAGTTTTGAAGTTGAGTCCCTGGGATTTTCCAGGTATAGGATCATATCATCAGTGAAGAGTGAGAATTTGATCTCATCTGACCCCATTTGGATACCCTTGATTGCCTTCTCTTGCCTGATTGCAATGGCTAAGACTTACAAGTCTATGTTAAATAGCAGTGGAGAAGGTGGGCATCCTTGCCTCATTCCTGATCTGAGTGGAAAAGTTTTCAATTTTACACCATTCAATATGATATTAGCTGTGGGTTTGCTATAGATGGCGTCTATCAGTTTAAGAAATGTCCCTTCTATGCCTATTTTCTTAAAAATTCTGATCATGAAAGGATGCTGGATATAATCAAAGGCTTTTTCTGCATCAATTCAGAGAATCCTATGGTCTTTGTTTTTTATTTTATTGATGAAATGTGTTATATTTAAAAATTTGTGTATGTTGACCAACCCTGTAAACCTAGAATAAAACCAACTTGATCATGGTGTATAATTTTTTTGATGTTTTGTTGAATTCCGTTTGCTAAGTTCTCATTGAATATTTTTGCATCAATATTCATTAATGATATTGGTCTATAATTTTCATTCTTTGTTGGATCCTTTCCTGGTTTTAATATCAGAGTGATATTTGCTTCAGAATGTGTTGGGAAGTATTCCTTGTTTTTCTATGCTTTGGAAAACAGTGGTAATATAGGTACTAGTTCCTCTTGAAAGGTTTGATAGAATTCGGATGTGAAGCCATCTGGTCCTGGACTTTTATTTTTAGGGAGATTTCATATTGTTGATGCTATTTCAGTGTTTGATATAGGTCTATTCAAGATTTCTAATTCTTTCTGGTTGAGTCTAGGAAGGTGGCGTGCTTCCAGGTATCCATCCATTTCCCTCAGATTTTCATATTTCTGGGAATAGAGATTTTTGTAGTAATCATTGAGGATTTTTTTGAATTTCTGAAGTGTCTGTTGTTATTTCTCCTTTATCATTTCTGATAGACAGTATTGGAGATTTTACTTTTCTATTTCTGGTTAGGTTGGCCAAAGGTTTACCAATTTTGTTAATCTTTTCAAAAATCAAATTCTTGTTTCGTTGATCTTCTGAATGATTTTTTTGTTTTCAATTTCATTTAATTCTGCCCTAATTTTGTTTATTTCTTTTCTTCTGCTGGGTTTGGAGGTGAAATGTTTTTCCTTTTCCAGTTGCTTGGCTTCCATTAAGTTGTTGGCTTCCTCTCTTTCTGTTTTCTTGATGGAGGCTTCTAATTCTATAAATTTCCCTTTTAGGACTGCCTTTGCAGTATCCCATAGGTTTTGATAATTTGTATCTTCACTATCATTTTGTTCCAAAAATTTGGTGATTTCCTTCTTAATCTCATCTTTGACCCAGTTATCATTCAGCCTAAGATTATTTAGCTTCTATGACTTTGTTTGAGTATGAACATTCCTGGTATGAACATTCTTGTTGCTGTTGAGTTCAGCTTTCATTCCATGGTGGTCTGAGAAGATACAAAGAATAATTTCTATACTTTTAAATTTGACAAGGTTATACTTATATCCTAGGATATGATCTATTTTTTGAGGATGGTCCATGGGCAGATGAGAAGAATATATATTCAGTTTTATTAGAGTGAAATGTTCTGTAGAGGTCTGTAAAGTCCATTTTTTCTAAGGTCAGGTTTAAGTCTAATATTTCTTTATTTAATTTCTTCTTGGAGGATCTATCCAAAACTGTCAAAGGGTTGCTAAAATCTCCAACTATTATAGTGCAGAAGATACCAAGTTGTTCATATCCATTAGGGTCTGCTTTATGAATTGAGGAGCATTCTGGTAGGGTGCATGTTAATTATCAAAATCTTTTCATGTTGGGTGTTTCCCTTCATGAATGTGTAGTGACCTTCCTTATTTTTCTTTATCTTTTTTGATTTAAAGCCAATTGCATCTGCTCCTAAAATTGAAACCCCTGGTTTTTCTGGTTTCCATTTGCCTGTATTTTACAACTCCATCCCTTCACCCTGAGACTATTTTTATCCTTTAAGGTAAGATGAGATTCTTGTATACAACAGATATCTGGTCTGAATTTATGTATCCAGTCAGCCAGCCTGTGCCTCTTTAGAGGATAATTTAAACCATTCACATTAAATGAGAGAATTGATAAACCTGCTTGTGTTTTGTGTGTATGATTTTCAGGTGTCCAGTGGACATTTTTAATCATTTCACCACTGTGGAAGTTGGGTTTTGTTCAAAAATTTCTGGGTAAGTTTACTTTGGAGGTAGAGCACTGCACTGGTCATTGTGGAGGATGGGTCTGAGAATATCCTGGAAAGCTGGTTTAGTTATGGCAAATTTCTTCAATATGTCTATGTCCTTAAAGTATTTGATTTCTCCATCACAAATGAAACTCAGTTTAGCTGAATAGAGGATCCAGGGCTCGAAGTTGTTTTGTTTTAGGAGACTGAAGGTCGATGATCATCTTCTAGCTTGAAATGTTTCAGCTGAGAGATCTGGAGTGATTCTGCTATTTCTTCCTTTGTAGGTGATGCTTTTCTTACATCTGGCTGCTTGCAGAATTTTCTCCTTCGTCTTAACTTTGGCAAAGTTAATCACAATGTCTCTAGGAGATGCTTTATTTGGATTGAGTCTGGGTTCTGAAACTGTCTGCTATCTGAAGTTCTGTATCTCTTGCCATGCTTGGGAAATTCTCCTCCAAAATCTCTTGGAGTAGAGCATCTGTACCTTTAGGATCATCCTCTTCTCCTTCAGGAATTCCTGTAATTTGTTTTCTTGAATGCTCTTCCTTGGAGTTACAGCTTGTCAAACTTCTTTCTTGGCTCAGCTCCCCATCTTTGGCTTCATAGAGTCCGATTCCGTCCAGCTTTTCTTCCTCTGTCGAGGGTTGCTACCAGTTGGCCATCTTCCCAGAATCCTCCTGACTTAATTTTTATATTGAATCTAGCTATGTACTGATACTGAGGCTCAGATTGTTTCTAAGAACTCCCAAGAAGTAGATAAAGCACCATTTTAGCTCAGTTGCCTGTCAAGGAGTTACCTTCGGGGACCATGGCCAAAAGTCTGCACACAGAGGTGACCTGCTTAGTTTGCCTGAATTTCTTCACCAAGCCCATCTCCTTCTCTTGTGGGAACATTTTCTGTTTTGATTGCATCCAAACTTGGACATGAGAAAGGGAGTCTTTGAAACTGAATCACCCCATTTGCTGAAGATCAATAGAGGAACCTCCCAAGGAAGAATTGCAGATGAGAATGCTGACACTTCTCCTCAAGCAGCATGGGCCCCTCCTGGAACACATGCTGCATGTGAGCCATGAGCTCCAGCGGTTCCAGGAAGATATGAACCTGGATGTGGCCACCACTCCCTTTTTGTCTCTGAGGATCTAAGGAGCATCCAGCATGCAAAGAGCCATCAGGACATGATGGAAGAACCCAGGAGATTCACCCAATTGGCCTGTGTCCTGGGTACATCCAGCTTCTCCACTGGCTAACCTTACTGGGAGGTGGAAGTGGGGGAGGTGAAGGAGTGGTCTCTGGGTGTCTGCAAAGAGTTGGTTGACAGAAAGCAGAGTGATTTATCCTCTGAGCATGGCTTCGGGATCATCAGCATGAAGGCAGGAGCAATCTGTGCCAACTTCATCCCAGAAAGTAAGATTCGTGCAAGTCCTTGACTTGAGCATGTGTAAATTTTCCTGAATATTGAGATGGAAGAAATCGAGGTTTTCAATGTTGGAAATGATGCCCTCATTTATATATACAGTCCTCTCTCCTCTCTGGAGCCTTTTTGACCATTTTTCCTTCTTGAGCTGCCAGGAGAAGGTGACAGTGGTGTCTTGAGAATCTGCCCATGAGAAATTGATCTCTTTCTAGAAGCTTGATAAATAAAAGAGATCTTTGGCCTGAAAAAGATCAGAATGTTCAAGGACTAAACAGTACACTGTTGTGTAATGATTTGTCAAATATTGTTAAGTGCATTTCATAGATACTACAGCAACAATTATATAGATTTGTTTGGGGTAAATATTTTAGGCTTGCAGGTAAATAACTATGGGAGATTTGGGAATGTCAGAAGCACAAGAAGCCTTAGTTTTCTAGTCTGTAAATTAGGATAATTATCTCTCAGTCAAATTGCTGTCATAATTAGAAACATCTCTGTAGTAACACTTTTAGCAAATAATGAATGGAGAATAACAAGTTCTAAATTAACTAGTTACTAGATTTTGTGGATAGAAACTCTCTTTTTAATTTTATGGCTTTTTTTGGTGCAATTTCTCATGATAGTTGTCTGTGGACAAAGAATCAGATAGAACAATGTGAAATGCTTTCATAATGCATAAAATTTCAGAGAGAAACAGGTCCTGGGGAAAACTAAGTTTCTCATTTTAATTTTCTCTGAAACACAGTTTCTTGAGATACAAAAAACTATGACCAAGGCATATTGTGAGTGATGATTCATATAGTACTGGGAATTATCCTTTGCTCATTTCACCAACTGACCTGTTGTATAGTTGTCAGTATACTAGGGTATATATGATAGGCATGAAGATGCCAACAGCTCTAAGGAGACAATGTCAAGTTTATAAAATAGCAAAAGATTCAGCAACTTCTGGAATCAATTATATAAAAGACAAAATGACTGTTCAGAAGACTGGATCCCTGAATGTCTGCCCAGCAGATGCAGGTTCACTTGCAAAACCCCCTGCATTTTCTGAGATGAAAAGGCCATCTCCCAGAAAGTCCAAACTTCAGACCAGTGTTGCTGATTTTTGATTTGTAAGAATTATTTATCAGCCATGTTAACTCATAAATTTCTTTTTAAAGCTGTTTTTGGATTTATTATTAGCAGAATTTACATTTTCTTGCAATTAAATTTATAAAATGTAAGAAAAAAATAAGATAAAGTCAATGGATTGAATTCCCCACTACAGAGGCATAGGCTGGCTAAAAAAGCACAAGCCATCCATACGTTGTCTCCAAGAGATACACCTACCCTTGAAGGACAACTCCAGACTCAGGATTAAGGGATGGAAAACAGTATTTCAAGCAAAGGGAAATGAGAAGAAAGGAGGAGTTGCAATCATATTCTCAGATACAAGTGAATTTAAAGCAACTAAAGTTAAGAAATACAAAGATGGCTTCAGACTGGTAAAGGGAGCAATATAGCAAGAAGACATTTCAATTTTAAATATTTATGCACCCAACTTAAATGCTCCCAGATTTATGAAACAGACCTTGATGAGGTGTAAGCAATATGATATTCCACAATGCTATTATAGTTGGGGAATTTTAACACCCCTCTGACAGAACTGGACAGTTTCTCTAAACAGAAACTAAACAAAGATACAAATATATGAAGGACTTAAACATGACCCCAGAACAAATATACAGAACACACCATCTTAAAGCTAAGGAATATACAGTATTCCCATCAGCCCATGGAATATACTCCAAGATAGACCACATCTTAGGATACAAATTAAACCTGAGCAAAATTAAAAGAATAGAAATTGTACTTTGTATCTTCTCAGACCACAGGCCATAAAGGTGGAACTCAACTCCAACAAAAACGTTCATTCCCACACAAAGGCAAGGAAACTAAACAATCTTATACTGAAAGATAGTTGGGTTTAGGAAGAGATAAAAGAGGAAATTTTTAAATTCCTCAAACATAACAGCAAGGAAGATGCAAGTTACAAAAACCAGTGGGATATAGCAAAAGCAGTCTTAAGAGGTAACCTTATTGCATTAGATGCCTACATTCAAAAAACAGAAAAAGAGCACATCAACAAATTCACAAACCATCTTATAGAATTGTAAAAAGAACAATCTAATCCCAAACCAGCAGAACAAAAGAAATAACCAAAATTAAGTCAGAGATTAGTGAAATTGAAAACAAAAGAATCATTCAGAAAATTAACAAAACAAAAGTTGTCTTTTTGAAAAATAAATAAAATCTATATACCTTTAACCAGATTAATTAGAAAAAGAAAAAGGAAATCTCTAATAACCTCAATCAGAAATGATAAAAGGGAAATAACAATAGATGCCACAGATACAAGAGATTATCTCTGAGTACTACAAGAAACTCTATGCCCAGAAATTTGACAATGTAGAGGAAGTGAATCAATACCTGGAATCTCACCCTCTCCCTAGACTTAACCAAGAAGAAATAGATCTCTTGAACAGATTTCATGCACTGAGGTTGAAGAAACAATAAAAAAACTCCCGACAAAAAAATGCCCTGGTCCAGATGGCTTCACACCAGAATTCTATCAAACCCTCAGAGAAGAGCTTATACTCATATTGCAGAAATTCTTCCAAAAATTTGAGAAGGAAGGAATCTTCCCCCAACACATTCTACAAAGCAAACATCACCCTAATAACCAAAAATAGGAAAAGATCCAACTGAAAAGGAGAATTTCAGACCAATTTCACTAATGAATATAGTTGCAAAAATTCTCAGTAAAATCCTTGCCAATAGATTATAGCTACACATTAAAAAAATCATACATCATAATCAAGTAGGTTTCATCTCAGCAATGCAAGGCTGGTTTAATATATGCAAGTCCATAAACGTAATTCACCAGATCAACAGAAGCAAAAACAAAGACCATATGATCCTCTCAATAGATGCAGAAAAAGCATTTGATAAAATTTAGCATCCTTTGCTAATTAGGACACTTCAGAATATAGGCATACATAGCACATTTCTTAATCTGATCAAAGCCATCCACAACAAACCCACAGCTACTATTAATTGAATGGAGTGAAACCGAAAGCTTTTCCACTTAGAACTAGAACCAGACAAGGTTGTCCTCTAATGCCATTACTACTCAACATAGTGCTGGAAGCTCTAGCCAATATAATCAGGCAAGAGGAGGAAATAAAGGGCATCAATGGGGGCAGAGGAGGTAAAACTCTCATTCTTTGCTGATGATATGATCTTATTCTTAGAGAAACCCAAAGACTCAACCACAAGACTCCTGGAAGTGATCAAAAAACACAGAAATGTCTCAGGATATAAAATCATATATGATCTTATTCTTAGAGAAACCCAAAGACTCAACCACAAGACTCCTGGAAGTGATCAAAAAACACAGAAATGTCTCAGGATATAAAATCAATGTCCACAAATCATAAGTCTTTTCTATATGCCGATAACAGCCAAGATGAGAAGCTAATCAAGGACACAATACCCTTCACAATAGCTTAAAAAGAAAAAAACATGAAATACACCTAACAAAAGAAGTAAAGGAACTCTATAAAGAAATTATGAAACCCTATGAAAAGAAAAAGCAGAAGATATTAACAAATGGAAAAACATACCACGCTCATGGCTGGGAAGAATCAACATTGTGAAAATCTCTATACTACCCAAAGCAATCTACAGAATCAGTGCAATCCCCATTAAAATACCATCATCATACTTTGAAGATTTGAAAATAATAATTCTTTGGTTTGTATAGGACCAGAAAAAAACCCTTGTAGCCAAGATAATTCTTAGTAATAAAAATGTCAAGAGTATTACATTCTTAGTAACAAGAATGTAAAGTCGGGGGTATCACCTTACCAGACTTTCAGCTATACTACAAGGCCGTAATGATCAAAACGACATGGTATTGGCACAAAAATAGAGACATTGACATTTGGAACCAAACAGAGAACCATCAGATAAAACTAACTTCTTATAGCTACCTGATCTTTGATAAACCAAACAAGAACATACACTGAGAAAAAGAATTACTATTTAATAAATGATGTTGGTTGCCAGGTGTGGTAGCTCATACCTGTAGTCCCACCGCTGTGGAAGGCCGAGGCTGGTGGATTTTCAGTGCTCACAGAGTTCAAGACCAGCATAAGCATGAGTGAGCCAGAATAAAAGACCCTGTCTCTACTACCAGGAAAGAGCACCGCCAGGAGTTGTGGTGGGCGCCTGTAATCCCAGCTACTTGGGAGGCAACTGGCACGAGGAATCACTACAAGGAAGGACAATGAAAAAAAAAAAAACAAGGAAACTAAGAAGAGTGCAAGCCAACTGAAATTAAAAGCAAAATTAAAAAAAAAAAAATGATGTTGGGAGAGCTGGGTACCACATATAAAAGACTGAAATGGGGCCTACACCTCTCACCACTTACAAAAATTGACTCAAAATGGATAAAATATTTAAGGACATGAAACAATAAAAATCCTCAAATAAAGTGTGGGGAAAATACTTGAACACATCACCCTGGGGAAAGATTTTATGAAGAAGACTTCCATGGCAATTGCAACAACAACAAAAATAAACAAATGGAACTTAAACAAACTAAACAGCTTCTGTATAGCTAAGGAGACAACAACCAAAGCAAACAGACAACCTTCAGAATAGGAAAAAATATTTGCAAATTATGAATCAGAGAAAGGGTTGATAATTAGGATCTACAGAGAACTCAAATTAATCAACAAAAAAAGAGCCAACAATCCAGTGTATCACTGGACAAGAGATATGAATAGAACCCTCTCTAAAGAAGACAGACGAATGGCTAACATATGAAAGAATGCTCATTATTTCTAATTATCAGAAAAATGCAAATCAAAACCACCTTTACATATTACCTAACCCCAGTGAGAATGGCCTACATCACAAAGTCTCAAAGCTGCAGATACTAGTGTGGATATGGAGAGAAGGGAATACTTTTACACTGCTGGTGGGACTGCAAACGAATACAACCTTTTTGGAAGGAAGTATGGAGAATCTTCAAAGAACTCAAATTTGAGTTCCTCCCATTTGATCCCACAATCTTATTACTAGGCATCTACCCAGAAGAAAAAAAAATCATTTTATCATAAGGACATTTGCACTAGACTATTTATCGCAGCTCATTTTACAACCACCAAAATGTGGAAACAACCTAAATGCCCACCCAGGAGTGGATTAACAAGCTGTGGTATGTGTATACCATGGAATACCATTCAGCCATTAAAAAAATGGAGATTTGGCTTGGTGCCCGTAGCACAGTGGTTACAGTGCCAGCCACATGCACTAAGGGTGGCATGTTTGAACCTGGCCTGGGCCAGCTACACAACAATGATGACTGCAACCAAAAAAAAAAAAAAAAATAGCCAGGCATTGTGGCAGGTGCCTGTAATCCCAGCTACTTGGGAAGCTGAGGCAAGAGAATCATTTAAGCCCAAGAGTTTGAGGTTGCTTTGAGCTGTGACACCATAGCACTCTACAGCTTAAGGCTCTGTCTCAAAAAAAAAAAAAAATGGAGATTTTACATCTTTTGTATTAACCTGAATTGAGTTGTAACACATTATTCTTAATAAAAAGCATCACAAGAATGGAGAAGCAAGAATCTAGTGTACTCTTTTCTAATATGAAGGCAGTCGATGATCTAATACAAGGTGAGGGGTAGGGGAATGAAGGAGCAGGGAGAGGGAAGGAGGGAAGGGGTTGGGGGATCACAGTGTATGGCATGACACACCTCTTGCGGGCAGGAGATAATTATGCTGCGTGTGTAGGTGGCTGACAGCTCTTAGCTGAGTCTTTCTCTAGAACTTGCCATCAGCAAAAAGAGCTGATTCACCCAGATCCTGGCCTCTTCCTGGAAGCTGCCCACATCTAGTGACGGATCACTGTGGGGGTGAGACCAAAGGAGGCCAAGCTGCTTTCCTAAAATCAGGACAATTCATCTCCAGAGCTCACTGCAGAATAGGATCATCTAAGCTTTACTGTGACTGCATCACAGTTGAACTTCACCCTCTGCTCAATCCTACTCCCAAAACACCTCTGTAGATATAAATCCTAAGAGTATGACCAATAAAGTTCCTGTGTGCAATATTGATTTCAAAAATCTGTTTCCCAGGATACCTGGCCCAACACCATTACAAATATGTTCCCCAATATCACCTGACTTTTATTTATGATATTTTTTACATGATTTTTTTTCTTTTGGAGATATTGCCCTGGGTAGAGTGCAGTGGTGTCCCATAGCTTACTGAAACCTCCTGCGCTCAAGCCATCCTCCTGCTTCAGCCTCGCAAGTAACTAGGACTACAGGCATGTGCCATCATTCCTCGCTAATTTTTTTTGTATTTGTTGTAGAGATGGGAGAAGTCTTCCTCTTAGTCAAGCTGGTCTCAAGCTCCTGACCTCAAGCAATCCTTCCACCTCAGCCTCCCAGAGTGCTAAGATTGCAGGAGCGAGCCACAGTGCTCTGGGCTGTTTTCATGTCTTAAGACGGCCTTCTTTCTTTTTAGGGCTTAAAGATGTTTTCTTCTGTTATAATACTTCCACAACATTTTCTTTTTGCTTTTGTAATTCATCTAGTACTTGTTTTTATGAATGAAGAGAGGTAGGGAATGCAACTTCACGTTTCCACTTGGCTAGCTATTTGTCCAGCATCATGGATCATGCTGTTCTCATTCATCTCACTGATTTGAAATGTGGCCTCTGCAGCTACCATATTCTTACATGACTCTCCCCCCTTTACCATAGCTTAATGCTTCACAGTGAGCATCTGACCCAAGCCAAATCTGGAGTTGTTTAAATTCTAAAAACAGGAAATATCTGCAGTCTCTCTTCAAGGGTAGAAACTATGGGATGTGAAGCTTGGGAGTTATCAATAGCCATATAATCTGAAATGAAGTCCACCAACAGTCATAGAAAGGCAAATATGAGAGGGAGGAGTCTGATGATGCCTGGTGACTGAGTTCTAGTTCTTTCTGAAATACACCCCTGCTCTTTCCCACTTCTCAGTTACAACTCTCTCTTGAGTTAGGAGTGAAATATTTCATGCTTTTTTTGGCCTAAGCTTGCTCAAAGTGGGTCTTTACATTGTTTTGTTTTTTTTTTTGAAAAAAGAATTTTTTTAATTACAAACCAAGTTTACATATTGTTAAATGGTTACTAAAAGCTCATTTGTAACCACTCCTAACCCCAACTAGAAGGACCTCACAGGAGCCAAACTATAGCTGTTCCCTTTCTTCCTGGTAATTTCCAGTATACTGTAGCAGCACAATTATTTAATGTCACATTTAAGGAGAACAAGGACCAATTTATATAAAGTACAAGTGTACATCCTTAAACATTTCACACGAACACACTGCCAAAATGCACCACATCAATGGGCAATGGAGGCCTTAAATTTCTACACACTGTTTATTCACCAGCATACTGGTTGAAAATAACTTCTGTCTATGAGGATCAAATGGAATAAGGTATGCAAGTAATGTTAACACTGTAAAATTCTACACATTGAGTATTATACAGTAATACTTAACTGGGAAGAAATTGTCTTTTTTTCTTTTTCCTTTTTTTTTTTTTTGAGACAGAGTCTTACTCTGTTGCCCTGGTTAGAGTGCTGTGGCATTATCATAGTTCAAAGCAATCCCAAACTTTTGGGCTCAGGATAGCTTCCTGTCTCAGCCTCCCAAGTAGACGGGACTATAGGCATTTGCCATAATTCCCAGCAAAAATTTTTTTTTTAATTTTTAGTAGAGATGGGGGTCTTGCTCAGGCTGGTCTCAAACTCCTGAGCTCAAGTGATCTTCTGAACTTGGCCTCCCAGAGTGCCAGGATTACAGGTGTGAGCCACGGTGCACAGCCAGGGAAAAAATTTTCTATAATTGCAAGTCATAAATACAACTTCTAAAAGAATACTAGCAGCTTTTACATTTGCTCCTAAATGTTTGTGAATCTGAGACTGACTGGGGATAAAGGAAAATGTTACCGTATCAATTTGCAGGTCAATTTGGCCTGTCCCTGCTGCAGGCAGACAAGGGCTTAGCACGTCAGTCCCTAGTTATCTTCCAAGAGTACCTTTACAACCAGTTTGGGGAATGATGGTGTAGAGGGAGAGGGCAGACGTGAGGAGAAACAGGGAAATTGTCATTCATGATTCTGTACTCTTATCAGTTGGAGGGCTAAGAAAAATGTCTAGCCAGTAAAACACAGTAGTGTACCCTTAATGCCTTATAAAAGATGATCCGATCCATCCAGTCCGTGCTTTTGACTGTATGCAAAATATCAGTATTAATGCCTCTGGGGCCTCAGATGAACAGAGAACATCAATCAACCGGGACTCCAGACAGAAAGCACCAAAAATGATAAGTCTTTCCATGCTATTACTGTTCTCACCAAGTCAATGGCTATAAAAGACTTCTGAATATTTATCTCCAGCAGACAAATGTGATATTTGAGATAATCACACAGGTTTCCCATGTAAAAATGCAGAGTCGCTGAAGAACAGCAGCTTCATGCTGAACACACCCATTTCCTCTGACTTCAAAGCTGCACCATCTGGTCTCAAAGTTTTTCCCTTTGAGGAAACAGCTGTAGAAAGGTAGCCTGGTCCAACCTTGCTGCTAGAACTTTGCAACCACAGTGACACCTACTGACTCGCTGAGAAAGAGCAGGCTTTGCAAGAATTCACCCATAGATCCTGAGATTGTCTTATAAGCAGAGGCAGAGTGGGTGCATCAGAACGTAATGAATTCTGGTGAGATGTGCTTTTAGGAATAAAACAGATGGCTCTTCTTCCTCCCTTGAGTCTTTTTTACATACCCTCAAAATCTCATGAGAATGTCAGCTCATAAATGCTACCATCTTTTTTTTTTTTTAATTTTACCATCTTGTTCCATCATTACCCTCCTGGAGGAAGAAAGTGAAGTTTTACAATTATATGGGCTCAAGAGTAAATATCATCAGGAGAACTTGATACTAACATGAAGTTTATAAAAATCAGGACTCCCAAGGAAAATCTGATAAGCTTTCAATCTCTGAGAAAAATCTTCAAAAGGTGATGAGTAACCACCACCTACAGGTGAGTTTTGCTAGCTGTGCAACTTTCACTTCTTTGTTTTCTCACCCCTTTTAAAAGTGGAAATAAGTTAAAAGAATCCTAAGCCTGACAGAGGTAGATGGCTCTGAATTTTATATTGTGGCTGAATGACCACCCTAGTTGAGATTTTTGTATAATTAAAATAACTGAAAGGCTATATGTAAGGAAAGAATT